>JARYGA010056607.1:0-36274 GCA_030545235.1 Helianthus tuberosus | reverse complement strand
GCCCAAGATTAAATAAAATGACTAAATATGTAAATGCTCAAAGGGTTAAATGGTTCAAAGGTTAAAAAGTTGTGAAGAGCGAAAAAGCAATACGGGAACAGTAGCCAGTCACATCCAGGGATTGCTTCACCAACCCACAGCTGCAAAAGCAATGCAGGTCTGCAAAAGCACACGCTATTATCCAGGGGTCAAAAGGCTTTAACCCCCAAATGGGTAAGCCCCTCGCTGCAAGCAAGGACACTAGTCAAATGAATACCTCTTTGGGAGATGTCTTCTCCTATATAATCGACACTTCATTAACTGAGTTGAGACATTCTTGGCCAGGCTTGTTTCCTTAAACTCTGGTCATTCACATTGAGTATTTGCTTTATGCAAGTCACTCACTTTCACATCAAACACACACATTCCGTTTGCTCCCACATCCGGATCTGAGTATATCTCAGAGAAGGATCTTCAGCAAACAACAACAATAAACTAGTGAACCTCCTTCCACGTCTTGCAAACGTGGGGGGACCCCACGACCTGCGTTAGGCAAAACTGAACCCTTCAACCCTTTTGCCTAACCAGTCCAGCTACCATCCTTGGTCTCTTATTTGTTGCATCAACAAGTTGGCGCCCACCGTGGGGCTACGCCGCTATTTCTCCTCAACAAGACCTAGTAGTGTAGCTCTCCTCACTTAAAATCATCATGTCTGAAAGTGGATCCCCGGGTGAAGTAAATCAGATTCCAAATACTTCTACCCCGGGTAGTAGCCAAGCTCATGTGGCTATACCAACTTCTTTCTCAACTCCGGGGAGCACACCCAAGTTCCTCACTTTCAACACGCCAACTCCGTCCAGATCCGGAGTTCCTTCCCCCAATGTCGGTGTCTCTGACACCCCGGCACGTGTTGAACTTACCCCCGAGGGGGTGCCAACAATTTCCTTGAGTTGAGGTCCCTTCTCAACCAACATGTGAGTAAAGAAAGAGAAAAAGGAGTGAGGATTCGTTTAGACTATGATGAGCCTGAACCAACGTTGTCTCCCGGACCACCTCCCCCTCCTTTTACAACATGAAATGAGGCAGGTCCCAGTAATCCTGCAAACCCTCACCCTTATCTATCCACCATGGCAAATCCTACGCTGCACCCTATCTTCTCTTCCCAACCGATTACTAGTGGTGCTCCTTTGGGACATGAGCTAACCCTTGACCAGCTCCTACAGTCCCCAGTAACAAGCTATCCAGCATCCACAACAACCACGTGGGAACAAGCTCTGCCCGTGCTCCCTCTGGCACGAAGTGCTGTTATGAGCACTCCCCTTGGAATAAAATGCTCAGTTTCCCTAGGAAGCCTTCAAGGCTTCAACCTCATGCCCAATACGATGACCCAGATGATGGCCAGCTTCCCATGGCAACACTTTATTAATCAGGTGCTAGCCACTCCGGGAAATAACGACAATGGCAACAATGTGGATACAAGGGCTGAAGAAGACTTGGCTAAACCTTATAAGCCAAACAACCTTTCATGCTTCTCAAAGCAAATAGCCGATTATGATTTCCAAGCAAAGACCAAGATGCCATCCCACATCAGAACGTATGATGGAACTGAAGATCCTGAAGACCATCTTCAGATCTTCACCGGTGCAGCAAGAATAGAGAAATAGTCAAACGCTGAATGTTGCCTAATGTTCATGCAAACCCTTGTTGGATCAGCCAGAATCTGGTTCAATGACTTACCTGCTCAAAACGTTCGAAGCTTCGACGACCTTAGCAAGGGTTTTCTGGCCAATTTCTCCCAGCAAAGGCGTTATGTTAAAGACGCAACAGTAATCTTCCAGATAAAACAGCGTGAGGACGAAAGTCTTCGTGCGTTCATTGAACGATACAAGAAGGAAGGTCTGACCTATGTAGGGGCAGATGAGAAAATGAGGGTGGCTGGTTTCATGAATGCCATCACCTCTAAATATCTCACAAGAGATTTTAACAAGTCCTTGCCCAAGACCTTGGAAGAAGCTCTCGAAAGGGCTGAAGCCCACATCCGGGGAGAGGAGGCGGTAGACATAAAAGAACAAAGAAAAAGGGGATCCGGCTGGCGAAGCAATAGTCCGGCTAGGAAAAGGGGAAACTTCAACTCCTATGACAGGCGGTCAAAGGGTTCAGACCCTCGAAGGTCCGAAGGCCGGAACCCTTCAAGCCGAGAGAATGGCATAAGTTTCACTCCCCTCACAAAGACCCCTCAGGAAATCCTTGCAACGGAAGAAGTTAAGCAAAACTTTCGGCCTCCTAGGCCTCTCCCCAAAAGCATAAAAAATGAGAACTCCACACAATACTGTGAGTTTCATGAAGAAAAAGGTCATCACACCAATGATTGCTTCCAACTCAAGAAAAGAATTGAAGAAGCTGTTAAGTCCGGAGAGCTCGCTCACCTGGTAAAGGGAGTCCGGGACAAAATGGCTGAAGGAAAAGGTAAGGAAGTCAATATGGTGGATTTTGATGGAAGGGTTCCTCATAAAAGGCAGCGGTTGGAAGCTTGGGAGCTTCAGTGTGTCTGCTTCCCCCCAACGGAGAAGGATCCTCTCTCTAGCCCTCTTGTGGTAGAAGCTACCGTGGGAACGTTGCAAACATGTAGGGCTTACATAGACACTGGGGCAGCCACTGAAATCATGTTCGAGAAATTCTTCAACCGCTTGAGCAATGAAGAACGTTCAAGGCTTCAACCCTCTGGAACCTCTATAAAAGGTATCGCCGATATACCTCCCAAGCCTTTAGGGCAACTGACGCTTAATGTTCGTTTCAGCGAAGGTTTGAAGGAAAGAACCCAGCCGCTCACCTTTGTAGTTATCAACATCCCCTCAAGCAATGACGTGATCATTGGAAGACCAGGGCAGTGTGCATTCTACATGGCCGTGTCTGTTGGCCATGGCACGGTCAAATTTCCTACCGAAAGGGGCATAGCAACCCTTAACCTTCTCAGGAAGCTTACATGGTTGAGGGTGAAAGCTCAAACAGTGAAGAAGAAAGGCAAAGGTTGGTCATAAACCCCAAGCACCCTGAACAGAGAGTAAGGGTCAAACCAAACCTTTCTCCAGAGACCCTCTCATATCTCAAAAAACTGCTAACACATTACAGCGATGTTTTCGCTTGGTTTTCAGAAGATATGACAGGGATCCCTCGGGACATTGCCGAACACGAGTTAAGGATACCACCGGATGTCAAGCCTGTGGTCCAAAAGAAAAGAAGCTTGGCACCCGAGAGAAGTCTGGCAGCCTGCCAAGAGGTTGAAAAGCTCGTATCAGCCGGAATTCTCCGAGAAGTCAAGTACCAATCATGGGTTGCAAACCCGGTTATGGTCAAAAAAACCCGATAACTCTTGGAGAATGTGCATAGATTTCAAGGATCTTAACAAGGCTTGTCCTAAGGATTGCTATCCACTACCAGAAATTGATCTCAAGGTTGACTCCCTCATAGGTTACTCGTTCAAATGCTTTCTTGATGCATACAAAGGTTATCACCAAATCCCCATGAAGGAAGAGGATGAGGAAAAAACAGCCTTTCACACGGACAAAGGGATCTTTTGTTATCAAAAGATGCCTTTCGGCCTCAAAAATGCCGGAGCAACCTACCAACGGCTTGTTGACAAAGCCTTCGAAAGCCAAATTGGCAAAAACATGGAGGCATATGTCGACGACTTGGTGATTAAAAGCAAAACTGAATATCAAATGCTCGACGATATTCAAGAAACCTTCAAGAACCTCAGAAAGGTTAACATGAAGCTTAATCCGGAAAAATGCTCATTTGGATTCGAGGAGGGAAAATTCTTGGGTCACATTGTTGGAAAACAAAGCATCAAAGCCAACCCCAACAAAGTGAAAGCCGTCCTCGAAACCAAACCACCAAAAACCAAGAAGGAGGTTGAAAGCTTAAACGGGAAGCTTGCAGCCTTGAAGCGTTTTACCTCAAAGTTGGCCGAAAGATGCCTGCCCTTCTACAAAATGCTCAAGAACTGCTCAGACAAGAAGGATTTCAAATGGACCGAAGAAGCTGAAAAAGCTTTCAACCAAATGAAGCAGCATCTAGCTTTCTTACCAGATATTGCGGCACCAAAAACTGGGGAGTTAATATCGGTGTACCTTTCAATTGCTGACGAGGCCATCAGTGCAGTCCTCACCATTGATGTAACACCCCAAAAATGGGTTTGGTAATTTAAACCCGGTTAATATAAAGGAACGGGTAAAATGCCGTTAGGGGATAAAAGTGAACCCGTGAATGAATGCTAACTAGGAATAATTAACCTAGTTGATTATTAATGTCGTTGGTATTAAACGAAGGGTAGTAGCCTTATTTATTTAAAACGAAACACGAGGGACCAAAGTGGGACAACTTGAAAGATGTTTAATTAAAAGAAAACACACACACACAAACACACACACGTGTGTGTGTTCTGGATCGATGTCCAGGAGAAAGAACAAGGGTTCAAACCCTAGTTCTTGAAGAACCTTCAAATTGAAGGGGTAAATGAAGTCTAAATTCACAACCGAACGTGAATTAATGATCACCCAAGCAAGGGGATCATAAGGTATGTCTTAAAACTTAGATTTGATGATCTTGTATGAAGTGGGTTATGATTAATCCACGAAATTGTATGAAATTAAGTATGAATATGTGTTAACATCATCATAGGGAACATGTGTTATGCATAATTTTGACTAATTTGATGTTTAAGGATGTAAACCCACTAGTTGGGTGATTAAGATGACATGAGTGTTCAACATGTCCAATATTCATGAATTATGTTGTGTTAGGATGAACTATTGTTAGATGAATTGAAAGAAATTTGGTGTTGATATGTTTGATGTTTAGGTGTTAAATGATACTTGTTGATTAGTAAGAAGATTTGATGAAATATGAGTGAACTTGGAAGATTATGCATAAACTAGTTGTACATGGTGCCTAGGAAGTAGTACGCACACCACGTGTTTGATGAAATGTCTAAAAGACAATAATAAGTGAAATTGTATGCTAGTAATGGGTAAACATATATAGTTCATGTGAAGATCATGTAGGGATGATGTTGAGTATGCTTTATGCTTGTTTGAATGGATTAACGAAGGTCATATATGAGATGTGAATTTGATACGGTTGTTCATATGTATAAGCATATATGCTAATAAGAATGTGAATGTAATGACATGAATGTATAGGAATCATGTCAAGATGGTTGAGAACGTGGAAGGCTAACGGGCTAAGGAGACTCAAGTAAGCGAACGCAATTACGGACGCACAAGGTAAGTAAATCCCGGACTTACACTTTAGATGTAAAATATATTGTAGTATGATGATTATTGTTATACATGTGAGAAAGTATTAAACAATGGAAGTAAATAGGTAAGTTTACGGAAAAAGGAGTCGAAAGTGGATAGGAAAGTATAATGATGCTAATTGTTTTCTGTTAAGAATGAAATGGAAATGCAGGTATACTAATAATGGAGAATGAAGGTTAAGTATAGAAGTCAGACGAGAGTGTCCGAATGGATGGACGAATGGACTTATATGAACGGGAATAAGAGACGTTGACGCTTGATTATGCACGTTTTTAAAGTATATATATATATTATGTCACCGGTTGCTAATGAAGTAATTGGTTATGGTGACTGCAGGTTGTACAGGTTTATGAATGCTTGCTCAAGCTATGTACGTGGTTGAAGATCGAGTCAAGACATGGATTGTACGTGGGTGTGTATGTGGTCTCTTAATTCGATATACGTATGTTAGTTTTTAATTAAATTATGAAAAGAGATTAATGTATTTAAGTGAAAGAAAGATTAACTTATAAAGAAATTTTTAGTATGTGTTTTCCGCTGCGTTAAATTCGTTAAGCCCCCAGGTCAGCTCGACCCCAGCCAGGGGCTCTGCCCCTTGGACCCCGCCAGGGGCTGCCGCCCCTTGAACCCCGCTTTTCTCGGGGGCGCTGCCCCCGAACCCCCGTTAGTATAGAAAGGTATGCACATATGAAGTTATGTAGGAATGTATGCACGTATAAAGTTATATATTAAAGGTATACATGTATGTCATTACGCATGAATGGGTGCACGTGTGAAGTTATGTATGAAAGGTATGCACGTATGAGTTATGTATGAATGTATGCAAGTATGAAGTAATGTATGAAAGATAGGTATGTATGAAGATGCGTATGTAGGTATGTACATATGCATGAATTAGAAGTTATATCATTAACATTATTAATAGTGTACCTTGAGAATGAAATATAATACATGTACATTATTGAAATCGCACCGGGGAATGAATACACAGAGGAAATGCCTACATTTAAAAGTGATAACGGAGTGTAAAGTATATGTGGATGAACCTTGTAAGGGTTGTATGAGTATGAATATTTTTGTGTTGAAGTGTTATTAACATTGTAAGAAAGTTTATGGCCATTACTTATATAAATGCGAAAGTTCTTATAAATTCTCTATTATGTAAGATTAGGACTTACAAGTTATATTATTTGGTCCATGTACAGTATAATGTTAATGCAAATCGGGAATTCGTGAAAGAATTATGGATGAATAAACACCAAGTTGAATGAAAGTATGATAGGAAATGTAATACCCGTTAATGCTATAAATGAGAATGATGAAAGTAGTAGATGTATTGAAAGGATGCTCACGATGAGAGCTTATTTTATGAATAAACAGAATCAATCTGGTACAGATTGATGAGCATGTAATGAAGGCGAGGTTAGCCAATTGTTTGAATTGTGAGTGTTAATAGAAATGTCATAGATGGAATAGTATTTCCATGCAAACTATTAATAGCACAAGTATGACATGGTATAAAAGGTTTGACTCTTAGAGGTTACTAAAGGAATGATATCTTAGTTCAGTCTTAAAGTATTCAGTAACGGCCATATGTGTGTATAGTAAGTGATGCATGAGAAAGCACGAATAAAATGATTTGGAATGTAATATATGAAAATACGTGTAGATGTACGTATGCATGAGGAAGGAATTATAGTCCAGGAAGGTATGAATGGCATGTATGAATGTATGCTCGTATGTAGAGATGTAGGAATGTATGAAGGTATGAAGACACGTATGTATGTAAAGAGATAGGGACGGTATGAATGTAAGTAATAAATGTATGAAGGTACGTATGAGTGTGTGCATTATATAACGATAAGTAAGCATGTAAACATGTACGTATAGATGTGTTATTGTTGCAAGTATGTCTTCGGGTATATGTAAATAGATGTATGAGTGTACATATATGAACGCATGTACGTATGCATTAAATGGGATGGAATGTGCACAAAGGAATAAAGCTTGTATGTATGAACATACGTGTGAATACGTATATAAGTATATCCAGTAGCATGTAACGTTAACAGACGTAGAATGATGTTAACTTTAGAGTTAAGCAATTATGTGTGAATATGAAATATTAGTTTTGTTGTGATAACGAAACAAGAATTAAAGGTTATACATTGTATGTATGGAATGTACTCTTAAAGGACGAGATAAAGGTATTAGATTCGTTGTAAACGGATCATATGAATGTATGTATTATTACAAGTTTGAAGAAATATGCATATTGACCTGTTACCAACGGGTCACGGAAATGAAAAGGATATGTGACAGTATGGACTGTTGTAATGAGTAATTGTGCGATGAAAGCAAGAGTGGCATGTCCAACATGAGTTATGAATAAAAAGTAAATATAATCGAGTCGTTATAATCAATGAATGCATGGAAGTATTTTGCTCGATTTAAGAAAGTAAGGATAGGACGTACGGTTATATTTGTTCATGAATGAGGCCTTTTTATAAGGTATGAGTAAATTCTTGTCAGGGTATGTATGGGGAATGGAATGGATGAATAAATATGTAGTGATAATCATCACTAAGAAACTATCACGAGGCAAGGATTTGAAATCTAAAGATATATATTTTAGAAGGGTGTTAAATAGAAGGAATGGTAGTAACCGGTAGGTAAAGGATTATGGTCCCGTGGATATGAACAAGGTTTCGGGGACGAAACCTCTTTTAAGGGGGGTAGACTTGTAACACCCCAAAAATGGGTTTGGTAATTTAAACCCGGTTAATATAAAGGAACGGGTAAAATGCCGTTAGGGGATAAAAGTGAACCCGTGAATGAATGCTAACTAGGAATAATTAACCTAGTTGATTATTAATGTCGTTGGTATTAAACGAAGGGTAGTAGCCTTATTTATTTAAAACGAAACATGAGGGACCAAAGTGGGACAACTTGAAAGATGTTTAATTAAAAGAAAACACACACACACAAACACACACACGTGTGTGTATTCTGGATCGATGTCCAGGAGAAAGAACAAGGGTTCAAACCCTAGTTCTTGAAGAACCTTCAAATTGAAGGGGTAAATGAAGTCTAAATTCACAACCGAACGTGAATTAATGATCACCCAAGCAAGGGGATCATAAGGTATGTCTTAAAACTTAGATTTGATGATCTTGTATGAAGTGGGTTATGATTAATCCACGAAATTGTATGAAATTAAGTATGAATATGTGTTAACATCATCATAGGGAACATGTGTTATGCATAATTTTGACTAATTTGATGTTTAAGGATGTAAACCCACTAGTTGGGTGATTAAGATGACATGAGTGTTCAACATGTCCAATATTCATGAATTATGTTGTGTTAGGATGAACTATTGTTAGATGAATTGAAAGAAATTTGGTGTTGATATGTTTGATGTTTAGGTGTTAAATGATACTTGTTGATTAGTAGGAAGATTTGATGAAATATGAGTGAACTTGGAAGATTATGCATAAACTAGTTGTACATGGTGCCTAGGAAGTAGTACGCACACCACGTGTTTGATGAAATGTCTAAAAGACAATAATAAGTGAAATTGTATGCTAGTAATGGGTAAACATATATAGTTCATGTGAAGATCATGTAGGGATGATGTTGAGTATGCTTTATGCTTGTTTGAATGGATTAACGAAGGTCATATATGAGATGTGAATTTGATATGGTTGTTCATATGTATAAGCATATATGCTAATAAGAATGTGAATGTAATGACATGAATGTATAGGAATCATGTCAAGATGGTTGAGAACGTGGAAGGCTAACGGGCTAAGGAGACTCAAGTAAGCGAACGCAATTACGGACGCACAAGGTAAGTAAATCCTGGACTTACACTTTAGATGTAAAATATATTGTAGTATGATGATTATTGTTATACATGTGAGAAAGTATTAAACAATGGAAGTAAATAGGTAAGTTTACGGAAAAAGGAGTCGAAAGTGGATAGGAAAGTATAATGATGCTAATTGTTTTCTGTTAAGAATGAAATGGAAATGCAGGTATACTAATAATGGAGAATGAAGGTTAAGTATAGAAGTCAGACGAGAGTGTCCGAATGGATGGACGAATGGACTTATATGAACGGGAATAAGAGACGTTGACGCTTGATTATGCACGTTTTTAAAGTATATATATATATTATGTCACCGGTTGCTAATGAAGTAATTGGTTATGGTGACTGCAGGTTGTACAGGTTTATGAATGCTTGCTCAAGCTGTGTACGTGGTTGAAGATCGAGTCAAGACATGGATTGTACGTGGGTGTGTATGTGGTCTCTTAATTCGATATACGTATGTTAGTTTTTAATTAAATTATGAAAAGAGATTAATGTATTTAAGTGAAAGAAAGATTAACTTATAAAGAAATTTTTAGTATGTGTTTTCCGCTGCGTTAAATTTGATTAAAACGATTTAGGGCGTTACAATTGAGCGAGACAAGGCCCAGGTACCCGTTTATTTTTTCAGTAAGACTTTAAAATTAGCTGAAACAAAATATCCTCCCCTTGAAAAACTAGCCCTAGCCCTAGTTCAGACAGCTAGAAGGCTTCGAAGGTATTTCCAAGCACACCCCATACAAGTGGTCACCGACCAACCTATTAAGAGTGTGCTTGAAAGACCTGAAAACTCGGGGCGATTAGCCAAATGGGCCATAGAATTGGGTGAACATAACATCACCTATGTCCCAAGAAAAGCTATCAAGGCCCAAGTCTTGGCTGATTTCATTGTGGAAGTCCCAAACCAAGCGATCACTAAAGTGAACACCACCACCACTGAACCTTCCAACCTTGAAGCCTGGAAGCTTTTTACCGACGGGGCTTCAAGCGTTGAAGGGTCAGGGGCTGGGCTAATTTTGATCAACCCACAAGGGCTGGAATTCACATATGCTCTCCGTTTTGATTTCCAGACCACCAATAACGAGGCTGAATACGAGGCACTAATAGCTGGCCTAAGGCTGGCTAAAGAGATGAAGGTTGAAAAGCTTGAAGTATTCACATATTCATTGCTGGTCTCAAGCCAAGTGAATGATAGCTACATAGCTAAAGAGCCCAACATGAAAAAATACAGAGAAAAATATAAGGAACTGATGAGTACCTTCCAAGCATGTAACATCAAACAGATCCCCAGATCTCAAAACAAAAAGGCTGACGCCCTCAGTAAGCTTGCATCTCCCACTTTCGCCCACCTTACCAAGAAGGTACTGGTAGAAGTGCTGAAGGCCCCATCCATTAATGAATTGGAGGTTCAAGACGTGGTTACCGAAGAAGATCCAAACTGGATGA
This sequence comes from Helianthus tuberosus, assembly GCA_030545235.1. NCBI lineage: Eukaryota > Viridiplantae > Streptophyta > Magnoliopsida > Asterales > Asteraceae > Helianthus > Helianthus tuberosus. The sequence goes on along the minus strand of JARYGA010056607.1, from coordinate 25,653 downwards.
CTCCCATAAAAAAGTTCCTTAAAAATGGCGAATTACCCAATGATCAAGTGGAAGCTAAAAGGGTTGAAATCAAAGCAAGGCAATACATACTACAAGGAGAAACCCTTTACAAAAAGGGTTACCTTGCTCCCTTGCTAAGATGTGTCGGCCCCGAGCAAAGTAAGTATCTGATCAAAGAAATTCATGAAGGTGTATGTGGAGCTCACTTTGGAGCTAGGTCGGTAGTTGCAAAGCTCATGAACCTTGGATATTTCTGGCCCTCAATGCATCGTGATACAACCGAAGAATTGAAGAAATGTTATGCTTGCCAGATTCATGCACCAATCCCAAAAAGCCGTAAGCATGACTTAGTCCCGATAACCTCGGCATGGCCATTCCATAAATGGGGAATGGACATTGTTGGTCCATTCCCCCCAAGCAAAGGAGGAGTAAAATTCTTGCTGGTGGCAGTAGATTATTTCACCTAGTGGCCCGAGGTCAAACCACTTGCTAAGATTACGGGAAAACAGGTCATTGACTTTGTTTGGGAGAACATCATTTGCCGTTATGGATTACCGGGAGTACTTGTGATTAATAACGGAAGGCAATTTGCTGAGAGGCCTTTCAGCGTTTGGTGCAAGGAATACAAAATCGATCAGGTTTTCAGCTCAGTGGCTTATCCGCAATCAAACGGTCAGGTTGAGAGAACGAATAGAAGCATAGTGGAAGGCATCAAGACAAGATTGGGAAGATACGAAAGCAACTGGCTTGAGGAGTTGCCTAGTGTCCTATGGGCAATAAGGACAACCGAAAAAACAAGTCATAAGAAAACACCCTATAGTTTGGTATTTGGGTCAGAAGCCGTGATCCCCGCTGAGATAGGAGTTGTAACACAGCGAATTGTCAACATGGATCCCGAAACAAACCAACAAGAGACCATGTTGAATTTACAACTCCTAGAGGAAGCACGAGATCAAGCTGCAATCCAAGAAGCCAAATACAAGTAGCAAATGGAAGCCTATTACAATAAGAAAGTCAAGAACGAACATTTCAAGCCAGGAGACCTGGTCCTCAGAAACAATGAAGCTAGCAAAAAGGAAAATCAAGGAAAGCTTGGCCCAAAATGAGAGGGTCCATACACCATCCTTGAAGCACACAAGAGTGGATCCTACAAGCTAGCAGATGCAGAAGGCAAAAGGCTTCCAAGGCATTGGAATGGCAAAACCCTGAAAAGGTTCCATGTTTAGACAGGAAAGTTTGGTTTGTATCAAAATGTATTTCGAACAACACTATGAATACCTTTTGTAAAAAGCAAGTATTGCTTGAATGAATGAAGTTGTTTTATCAAACTTGTCTTTCTATCCTAAGATCAGGTTGAGAACCTAGCAAAAAACTCCATGGCAAGGGCCATGTAAGGGGATGAGCTCCCAGGCCACATCGCTCAATAGGTTCAAAGGTTGAATGATCCTATATAAGGGGTGAGTTCCTAAATCAATACAACTCCATGAGACTTGTTAAGAAAAAGTAAAATTGTCTCATAGACTGGTTTGAACAGCCTACACTAAATGTTCACTAAGCCTTAAAAATATAATCAACAAACAGGCTTATAGAGTCAAATGAAAAACAAAGAAATGACAAAAAGGATAGGTGCTATGTCTTCTTGTTAAAAATACCAAGGATAAGTGTCTGCAGCACCGAACCCTTTAAGGTATAAAAAACATAAGGGCAGCACAAACTCGACAAAGACAAAGTTACAAAAAGAGAAAGAAAATCTAAAAGAACAAAATCACTTGGACAAAAATCACAAAGATATAAACCGAGGCAGAAGCCTTCAAGGCTTCAAGCCACCCAAGTAGCAACCCGAAACGTCAAAGGCTTCAACTTACTAGTAGACAGCCAAAAGGCTTGAAAGGTTAAAGCTAAACAAACTGCCTCAACGAAATGGGCACAAGTGTAAAAACATAACACATTGGAAAATAGTTAAACATCATACCATGTCAAAGAAAGTCCTAAAAGACTTCCAAACATAAGTTAAGGCAAGTCCTAGTAACTTGCAAATCTAACCATTGTTCAAACGGCCATACAAGCCTTCAACACAACCAACAGGAACCTTAAGGGTCCCTGAAAACCTAATATTGTTTAAGGGTTACAAACCATGAATTGTTTTAACAAAGTGCTAAGAAAGCTACGAATTTTAGGCATCAACAGAAGGCTTAGTAGCCCCAGAACTGCTACCTTTGGCCTTCTTAGTCTTCTTAACCTTCTTAGCCTTCGGACCTTGATCATCAGCGACTGAAGCTTCCAAACTGGCATCCTTCGGAGCATCGGCTTCCCCAGGAAAAGTATCTTCACTATCGCCCGAATAGGAACGTTTCCTCGAAAGGGAGCCAAGCAGTTCAGCGCATAATTTTTCATTCAAATCATCCGGCTTCAGTTCCTGTAAAGCAGAGAGAGGCTTACCATAACAAGAAGCAACTTGACTTACATACGGGTATGATAACCTCTCCATTTGCTCCACGGAACTCTTAAAAATGTCAGAAGCCTCGGGACGGTACAGGGGAGATTTCTCCAAAGGGTTGCCAGACTCGTGAAGCTTATAACCTGCAATAAGACCTTGGTGTTTTCCCAGATTGAGTAGTTTAGTATAAACATCACCAAGAGCAGAGTTAAACTCTTTGGAATGCAACAGATAGGTAACCACTTGGTGAAAACGCTGCTCAATAAGCCATTGGTTATCTCCAGTAGCCTGGGCAACCAAAGTCTTCAAACCATCCTTCTCTTTAGCAAAAGCCTTCTGTTGCACAGCCAAGGCCTCCCGGTCAGCTTTCAGTTTCAATAAGTTAGCTTCAAAGCTCTTCCTAAGATCACCCATCTCAATATCGTGCCTCTTAGTTAACTCCTCAATCTTCTTGTTCCAAGCCAACTCCTTCTCAGAAAAGCTCTCGATTTCCTTCTTCATGGAAGCAATTGAAGCCTTAATTTTCTCCTTCTTCTTGGAGGCCTCCTCATATTCCCGCATCCCTTTAGCAAAGCGGGTGACACCTTCAGCCAAAAGGGCAGAAAGGTTGCAGGAACTGAGCATCATCCTAGAGATAAGATGATCACCCTCCATCTCAGATATGGCATCTCGAACACCGGGATGAGCAAAATGAGCCAAGGCTTCAGCACACACAGCAGGATCCTTAAAATTGTCACCAACCTTAACCCCCCAATTAGGCACGTAAATGTCCTCTGAACCCTCGAAGCTTTCAACACTTTTAGCTGACGAGCCTTGAATAGCAGGAATGGCACTCTTCTTAACCAATTTCTTCTTCTTGCTTGAAACCATCAACTCCTTTTCCTTGCCCTTACCAACATCCACAACTTGATCCCCTGACGCCTCAATATCATCACTAACATCAATAGGCTCTGAACCAGAAGGTTGGTCAACGTTTTTCAGATGACGTTGGGAACGACGAGTAGAACCCTTGGAAATAGTAACCTTGGTGAAGCCTTTAACATTCGAAACATTTACATCACCAGAACCCTCAAACCTGTAATCAGAACCCTTGACAATAGCATTCTCGTCAGGGGTAGCAGCAACATCATCAAAAACAACGTCAGAGGTATCATCGCTTTTGATAAAATCTAGGGCAGACATAGCTACAACATAAATATAAAAGCACATAAGCAAATAAGTAGAAAGGAACAAAAAAGCAAGAAAAGGATAAATGCATACCCTTCCCATCTTTAATAAGCACCGGATCCCAGTTAGCCTTTTCCCACAATTTACTTATACCCAACAACACCAATAAATGCTCAGGAAAGGGACGAAGCCTAGAAGGGCACTCCCTAAGAATTTCTAAAAAGCGAGTGTTTATCTCGGAATCAGAGGGCTCCGGCTCGTTCGGAACAGCATCTGGGTGTCTCCAAACAAGTTTGAAAGGGACAATTTCCTCCGACACCCAGAAAAACCGATCCTTCCACACCCCAAGTGTAGAAACCATGGACGAGATTAAACAAGTGTCAACTTGACTGGTTTCAAAAGTGAACCAATCACCATTCTTAGCAAGCCAGAAAAAGTGACGGAATGCTAAAAGAGTAGGATCATACCCACAAGCCCGACACAGAATCTCAAAATGTAAAACCCTAGCCATACCAAGGGGATGAACTTGACCAAAAGACACCCGATAATATTCCAAAACATTCAAGACAAAGTTTGAAAACGGATAACGAAGATTTGAAAACTCAAAATGACGGCAATACAAGGCAATCATACCAGAAGGACAGGCATTGATGGATTTATCGCAAGCTGGTTCAACCGGTTTATACTTTGTCCCTATTCCCCATTCCATACAAAATAAATCGACTTCCTCTTGGGTCAGTCGAGAGAAGGATTTTGCCATATCCTTCCGAGCACCCATTACAATGAACAACTAAAGAAAAAATAAGCAAATCGGAACTGACCTGATTTTGAAAGAAAGGGGAATACCGGAGAGAAAAAAGGAGCAAAGTGATGTTTCTTCAAAGTAAAATGTGTAAATAAATGAGATATGTAAATATAAAATAACCTATAATAGGGGTAATAATGGCAAACAGTAACCGCCACCCTATTAAACTGCCATACATCAGTCAAATCAATTGTCAGTTATTTGAAATTCAAATATTAACTGCTCACAATCCTTCAAGCCTTCAAGCATCGAACCATTGAAACCTCTAAGCAATAAAATACACGTATAAAAGTCAGAAGTCTTTGAGCTCATTCCCCAAAAACCTCTGACTTGGGGGCTGATAACGGGGGTAGCCCAAGATTAAATAAAATGACTAAATACGTAAATGCTCGAAGGGTTAAATGGTTCAAAGGTTAAAAAGCTGTGAAGAGCGAAAAAGCAATACGGGAACAGTAGCCAGTCACATCCAGGGATTGCTTCACCAACCCACAGCTGCAAAAGCAATGCAGGTCTGCAAAAGCACACGCTATTATCCAGGGGTCAAAAGGCTTTAACCCCCAAATGGGTAAGCCCCTCGCTGCAAGCAAGGACACTAGTCAAATGAATACCTCTTTGGGAGATGTCTTCTCCTATATAATCGACACTTCATTAACTGAGTTGAGACATTCTTGGCCAGGCCTGTTTCCTTAAACTCTGGTCATTCACATTGAGTATTTGCTGTATGCAAGTCACTCACTTTCACATCCAACACACACATTCCGTTTGCTCCCACATCCGGATCTGAGTATATCTCAGAGAAGGATCTTCAGCAAACAACAACAATAAACTAGTGAACCTCCTTCCACGTCTTGCAAACGTGGGGGGACCCCACGACCTGCGTTAGGCAAAACTGAACCCTTCAACCCTTTTGCCTAACCAGTCCAGCTACCATCCTTGGTCTCTTATTTGTTGCATCAACACTAACTAACTATTTTAAAAGTAGTCCTTACCAGACATTTCAGATGACGAGAATTGACTGGAACTCGGGATGTGTGTGGTGAAACTCCTGTCTATTGCAGGTAATTGGTAAACAGTATTGATTCTTTCCTCTGATTCAGCGGTAGGGGGAGCTACTTTCTTGAAATTTACTGCATAAGAATCAAAAAGAAGGATATTAGTAAAAGATAAAAATCTAAAGGTACATGAGAACATTTATGACCCTACCTGTGGTTAACTACTCCACCGGAAGGCTGACACCCTCAGCAATGGAGTCTCGTTTGACGAAAAAGAACTTGCGTTGCCATCCGTCTTCATTTTTAGTAGCTTTAAGAATAAGGGGTTTGTTGCAAGTCGAAAAAAGCAAAAACCGGCTAGAACCGTGAGATCGGAGGCGATAAGAGATTGGCAGATCCTCGATACAAAGGTCGGGACAGTGAAGGTTTTTGATTTGGTTAAGTACGATTAATACTCTCCAAACCATGGGCATGGTTTGAGCAAAAGAGATGCCGGTGGTCCGGAAGAATTGCATCATGAATTCGGGAAAGGGGTATCGAAGACCCAGCGAAAAAGGGTATGCTGGAAAGCAAACCCAATCTGTGGAAGAAACATCCGATCGAACGGTCTAAAGACTGTGTTATCAGGAAAAGCACCAGAAGCTCTCAAAGCCGCAATGTCTGCATTATCAAAGGCACAGACTTCTTCCTCAGGATTTTTGAGAAGATTCTGCTGGGTAAAAGTCTCGGATGATTCACCGGTTTGGGAATGAGTCCTGGTGGCCATGGCAGATGAAGAGAGAAAGATTGATAAAAGATGAACAAGAAGTAGGGAATTACCTGGAGACTCTGTTGAAGATATATGCTTTTCAAACAAGAAGAGAGAAGATATAGGGGCATTGTGGATCTCCATCGAGTTAAAAGCGCGTTGGAGGTTATGATGTGATTTTGACCGTCGTCTAGATTTAATTGCTTTAATTTATGAGATAAACTTTTAAAATATATCCGTTGGATTGGTATACCAACAGATATATTTGGGGACAACTGTTATGGGTCATTTTCTGAGCGTACATATCTTGATCAATATCCTGCTTTTAATTGTTTATTTGTGACCAGGATATTGGACGGGGATATTGCTAACATCCTGGGCGATATCCTGAGGTTGATTGAATTAACCACGTGCAGGTTAAAGGCTGGGGTTTGCTAACGGTCAGATGGACTTCATCTCCTCAAGACTCGGGCATGTTTGTTATGGGAGAGACGTTGAACCCGAAAGACTAGGTCTACGACGTTTGAGTGAGGAATATTCGCTGGATCCCGGTTATTTAGGATAGTTTGTTATATTTGTTTTACTATAAATAGATGGGGCGGATCAGATTAAGGCGTAAGGTTCACAATGGTGTAAAATTAAAATGTGATATACCGGGCTAGGATCCGAGTTACCGGAACAAGGGTTAAACCAACCACCCAAGAATGGAATCGTCGAGCGAAAACACTTGACAACCTCCTAGAAGCAGCTTTTCTTACCACCAGACCTTTCTCCATCATTTAGGAATCTGATGCCGTCACTAAACACATTCCTTAAATTGTAACCATTTGTTGAGTGTTTTTTTTTGTGTCTAATCCGCATATATATCACCATTGCCCGTGATTTTCTTGACTGTATATCTCTTAAATGTCAACATATACACGTGTGATTTAGTTTACGAAGATTTTTCAATGCCGAGAACCTCGATCAGAGAGTAAAAAAGGCGTAAGGTTCACAATGGTGTAAAATTAAAATGGGATATACCGCGCTAGGATTCGAGTTACAGGAACAAGGGCCAAACCAACCACCTAAGAATGGAATCGCCGAGCGAAAACACTTGACAACCTCCTAGAAGCAGCTTTTCTTACCACCAGACCTTTCTCCATAAATTAGGAATCTGATGCCGTCACTAAACACATTCCTTAAATTGTCGCCATTTGTTGAGTGTTTTTTTTTTGTCTCTAATCCGCATATATATCAGCATTGCCCTTGATTTTCTTGACTGTATATCTCTTAAATATCAACATATACACGTGTGATTTAGTTTACGAAGATTTTTCAATGCCGAGAACCTCGATTAGATTGTAAAAAAGGCGTAAGGTTCACAATAGTGCAAAATTAAAATGGGATATACCGGGCTTGAATTCGAGTTACAGGAACAAGGGCCAAACCAACCACCCAAGAATGGAATCGTCGAGCGAAAACACTTGACAACCTCGTAGAAGCAGCTTTTCTTGCCACCAGACCTTTCTCCATCAATGTGGAATCTGATGTCGTCACTAAACACATTCCTTAAATTGTAGCCATTTGTTGAGTGTTTTTTTTGGTGTCTAATCCGCCTATATATCACTATTGCCCTTGATTTTCTTGACTGTATATCTCTTAAATGTCAACATATACACGTGTAAATTTAGTTTACGAAGATTTTTCAAAGCCGAGAACCTCGATCAGAGAGTAAAAAAGGCGTAAGGTTCCTAATGGTGTAAAATTAAAATGGGATATACCGGGCTAGGATTCGAGTTAAAGGAACAAGGGCCAAACCAACCACCCAAGAATGGAATCGTCGAGCGAAAACACTTGACAACCTCCTAGAAGTAGCTTTTCTTACCACCAGACCTTTCTCCATCAATTAGGAATCTGATGCCGTCACTAAACACATTCCTTAAATTATAGCCATTTGTATAGTGTTTTTTTTTGTGTCTAATCCGCATATATATATCACCATTGCCCTTGATTTTCTTGACTGTATATCTCCTAAATGTCAACATATACACGTGTGATTTAGTTTACGAAGATTTTTCAATGCTGAGAACCTCGATAAGAGAGTAAAAAAGGCGTAAGGTTCACAATGGTGTAAAATTAAAATGGGATATACCGGGCTAGGATTCGAGTTACAGGAACAAGGGCCAAACCAACCACCCAAGAATGGAATCGTCGAGCGAAAACACTTGACAACCTCCTAGAATAAGCTTTTCTTACCACCAGACCTTTCTCCATCTATTAGGAATCTGATGCCGTCACTAAACACATTCCTTAAATTGTCACCATTTGTTGAGTGTTTTTTTTTTGTGTCTAATCCGCATATATATCACCTTTGCCCTTGATTTTCTTGATTGTATATCTCTAAAATGTCAACATATACACGTGTGATTTAGTTTACGAAGATTTTTCAATGCCGAGAACGTCGATCAGAGAGTAAAAAAGGCGTAAGGTTCACAATGGTGTAAAATTAAAATGGGATATACCGCTCTAGGATTCGAGTTGCAGGAACAAGGGCCAAACCATCCACCCAAGAATGGAATCGTCGAGCGAAAACACTTGACAACCTCGTAGAAGCAGCTTTTCTTACCACCAGACCTTTCTCCATCAATTAGGAATCTGATGCCGTCACTAAACACATTCCTTAAATTGTATTCATTTGTTGAGTGTTTGTTTTGGTGTCTAATCCGCATATATATCACCATTGCCCTTGATTTTCTTGACTGTATATCTCTTAAATATCAACATATACACGTGTGATTTAGTTTACGAAGATTTTTCAATGCTGAGAACCTCGATCTGAGAGTAAAAAGGCATAAGGTTCACAATGGTGTAAAATTAAAATGTGATATACCGGGCTAGGATCCGAGTTACCGGAACAAGGGTCAAACCAACCACCCAAGAATGGAATCGTCGAGCAAAAACACTTGACAACCTCCTAGAAGCAGCTTTTCTTACCACCAGACCTTTCTCCATCAATTAGGAATCTGATGCCGTCACTAAACACATTCCTTAAATTGTAGCCATTTGTTGAGTGTTTTTTTTTGTCTCTAATCCGCATATATATCACCATTGCCCTTGATTTCCTTGACTGTATATCTCTTAAATATCAACATATACACGTGTGATTTAGTTTATGAAGATTTTTCAACCCCGAGAACCTCGATCAGAGAGTAAAAAAGGCGTAAGGTTCACAATGGTGTAAAATTAAAATGGGATATACCGGGCTAGCATTCGAGTTACAGGAACAAGGGCCAAAACAACCACCCAAGAATGGAATCGTCGAGCGAAAACACTTGACAACCTCCTAGAAGCAGCTTTTCTTACCCCCAGACCTTTCTCCATCAATTAGGAATCTGATGCCATCACTAAACACATTCCTTAAATTGTAGCCATTTGTTGAGTGTTTTTTTTGGTGTCTAATCCGCATATATATCATCATTGCACTTGATTTTCTTGACTGTATATCTCTTAAATGTCAACATATACACGTGTGATTTAGTTTACGAAGATTTTTCAATGCCGAGAACCTTGATCAGAGAGTAAAAAAGGCGTAAGGTTCACAATGGTGTAAGATTAAAACGGGATATACCGGGCTAGGATTCGAGTTACAGGAACAAGGGCCAAACCAACCACCCAAGAATGGAATCGTCGAGCGAAAACACTTGACAACCTCCTAGAAGCAGCTTTTCTTACCACCAGACCTTTCTCCATAAATTAGGAATCTGATGCCGTCACTAAACACATTCCTTAAATTGTAGCCATTTGTTGAGTGTTTTTTTTTGTGTCTAATCCGCATATATATCAGCATTGCCCTTGATTTTCTTGACTGTATATCTGTTAAATATCAACATATACACGTGTGATTTAGTTAATGAAGATTTTTCAATGCCGAGAACCTCGATAAGATTGTAAAAAAGGCGTAAGGTTCACAATGATGTAAAATTAAAATGGGATATACCGGGCTAGAATTCGAGTTACAGGAACAAGGGCCAAACCAACCACCCAAGAATGGAATCGTTGAGCGAAAACACTTGACAACCTCCTAGAAGCAGCTTTTCTTGCCACCAGACCTTTCTCCATCAATTAGGAATCTGATGCCGTCACTAAACACATTCCTTAAATTGTAGCCATTTGTTGAGTGTTTTTTTTTTGTGTCTAATCTGCATATATATCACCATTGCCCTTGATTTTCTTGACTGTATATCTCTTAAATGTCAACATATACATGTGTGATTTAGTTTACGAAGATTTTTTTCAATGCCGAGAACCTCGATCAGAGAGTAAAAAGGCGTAAGGTTTACAATGGTGTAAAACTAAAATGGGATATAGCGGGCGAGGATCCGAGTTACAGGAACAAGGGTCAAACCAACCACCCAAGAATAGAATCGTCGAGCGAAAACACTTACCAACCTCCTAGAAGCAGCTTTTCTTACCACCAGACCTTTCTCCATCATTTAGGAATCTGATGCCGTCACTAAACACATTCCTTAAATTGTAGCCATTTGTTGAGTGTTTTTTTTTTGTGTCTAATCCGCATATATATCACCATTGCCTTGATTTTCTTGACTGTATATCTTTTAAATGTCAACATATATACGTGTGATTTAGTTTACGAAGATTTTTCAATGCCGAGAACCTCGATTAGAGAGTAAAAAAGGCGTAAGGTTCACAATTGTGTAAGATTAAAATGGGATATACCGGGCTAGGATTCGAGTTACAGGAACAAGGGCCAAACCAACCACCCAAGAATGGAATCGTCGAGCGAAAACACTTGACAACCTCCTAGAATCAGCTTTTCTTACCACCAGACCTTTCTCCATCAATTAGGAATCTGATGCCGTCACTAAACACATTTTTTAAATTGTAGCCATTTGTTGAGTGTTTTTTTGGTGTCTAATCTGCATATACATCCCCATTGCCCTTGATTTTCTTGACAGAATATCTCTTAAATATCAACATATACACGTGTGATTTAGTTTACGAAGATTTTTCAATGCCGAGAACCTCGATAAGAGAGTAAAAAAGGCGTAAGGTTCACAATGGTGTAAAATTAAAATGGGATATACCGGGCTAGGATTCGAGTTACTGGAACAATGGCCAAACCAACCACCCAATAATGGAATCGTCAAGCGAAAACACTTGACAACCTCCTAGAAGCAGCTTTTCTTACCACCAGACCTTTCTCTATCAATTAGGAATCTGATGCCGTCACTAAACACATTCCTTAAATTGTAGCCATTTGTTGAGTGTTTTTTTTGTGTCTAATCCGCATATATATCACCATTGCCCTTGATTTTCTTGACTGTATATCTCTTAAATGTCAACATATACACGTGTGATTTAGTTTACGAAGATTTTTCAATGCTGAGAACCTCGATCTGAGAGTAAAAAGGCGTAAGGTTCACAATGGTGTAAAATTAAAATGTGATATACCGGGCTAGGATCCGAGTTACCGGAACAAGGGTCAAACCAACCACCCAAGAATGGAATCGTCGAGCGAAAACACTTGACAACCACCTAGAAGTAGCTTTTCTTACCACCAGACCTTTCTCCATCATTTAGGAATCTGATGCCGTCACTAAACACATTCCTTAAATTGTAACCATTTGTTGAGTGTTTTTATTTTTGTGTCTAATCCGCATATATATCACCTTTGACCTTGATTTTCTTGATTGTATATCTCTAAAATGTCAACATATACACGTGTGATTTAGTTTACGAAGATTTTTCAATGCCGAGAACCTCGATCAGAGAGTAAAAAAAGCGTAAGGTTCACAATGGTGTAAAATTAAAATGGGATATACCGCGCTAGGATTCGGGTTATAGGAACAAGGGCCAAACCAACCACCCAAGAATGGAATCGTCGAGCGAAAACACTTGACAACCTCCTAGAAGCAGCTTTTCTTACCACCAGACCTTTCTCCATAAATTAGGAATCTGATGCCGTCACTAAACACATTCCTTAAATTTTAGCCATTTGTTGAGTGTTTTTTTGGTGTCTAATCTGCATATACATCCCCATTGCCCTTGATTTTCTTAACAGAATATCTCTTAAATATCAACATATACACGTGTGATTTAGTTTACGAAGATTTTTCAATGCCGAGAACCTCGATAAGAGAGTAAAAAAGGCGTAAGGTTCACAATGGTGTAAAATTAAAATGTGATATACCTGGCTAGGATCCGAGTTACCGGAACAAGGGTCAAACCAACCACCCAAGAATGGAATCGTCGAGCGAAAACACTTGACAACCTCCTAGAAGTAGCTTTTCTTACCACCAGACCTTTCTCCATCATTTAGGAATCTGATGCCGTCACTAAACACATTCCTTAAATTGTAACCATTTGTTGAGTGTTTTTATTTTTGTGTCTAATCCGCATATATATCACCTTTGCCCTTGATTTTCTTGATTGTATATCTCTAAAATGTCAACATATACACGTGTGATTTAGTTTACGAAGATTTTTCAATGCCGAGAACCTCGATCAGAGAGTAAAAAAAGCGTAAGGTTCACAATGGTGTAAAATTAAAATGGGATATACCGCGCTAGGATTCGAGTTATAGGAACAAGGGCCAAACCAACCACCCAAGAATGGAATCGTCGAGCGAAAACACTTAACAACCTCCTAGAAGCAGCTTTTCTTACCACCAGACCTTTCTCCATAAATTAGGAATCTGATGCCGTCACTAAACAAATTCCTTAAATTTTAGCCATTTGTTGAGTGTTTTTTTGGTGTCTAATCTGCATATACATCCCCATTGCCCTTGATTTTCTTAACAGAATATCTCTTAAATATCAACATATACACGTGTGATTTAGTTTACGAAGATTTTTCAATGCCGAGAACCTCGATAAGAGAGTAAAAAAGGCGTAAGGTTCACAATGGTGTAAAATTAAAATGGGATATACCGGGCTAGGATTCGAGTTACAGGAACAATGGCCAAACCAACCACCCAATAATGGAATCGTCAAGCGAAAACACTTGACAACCTCTAGAAGCAGCTTTTCTTACCACCAGACCTTTCTCCATCATTTAGGAATCTGATGCCGTCACTAAACACATTCCTTAAATTGTAACCATTTGTTGAGTGTTTTTTTTTTGTGTCTAATCCGCATATATATCACCTTTGCCCTTGATTTTCTTGATTGTATATCTCTAAAATGTCAACATATACACGTGTGATTTAGTTTACGAAGATTTTTCAATGCCGAGAACCTCGATCAGAGAGTAAAAAAAGCGTAAGGTTCACAATGGTGTAAAATTAAAATGGGATATACCGCGCTAGGATTCGAGTTATAGGAACAAGGGCCAAACCAACCACCCAAGAATGGAATCGTCGAGCGAAAACACTTGACAACCTCCTAGAAGCAGCTTTTCTTACCACCAGACCTTTCTCCATAAATTAGGAATCTGATGCCGTCACTAAACACATTCCTTAAATTGTAGCCATTTGTTGAGTGTTTTTTTGGTGTCTAATCTGCATATACATCCCCATTGCCCTTGATTTTCTAGACTATATATCTCTTAAATATCAACATATACACGTGTGATTTAGTTTACGAAGATTTTTCAATGCCGAGAACCTCGATAAGAGAGTAAAAAAGGCGTAAGGTTCACAATGGTGTAAAATTAAAATGGGATATACCGGGCTAGGATTTGAGTTACAGGAACAAGGGATAAACCAACCACCCAATAATGGAATCGCCAAGCGAAAACACTTGACAACCTCCTAGAATAAGCTTTTCTTACCACCAGACCTTCCTCCATCAATAAGGAATCTGATACCGTCACTAAACACATTCCTTAAATTGTAGCCATTTGTTAAGTATGTTTTTTTTTGGTGTCTAATCCGCATATATATCACCATTGCCCTTGATTTTCTTGACTGTATATCTCTTAAATATCAACATATACACGTGTGATTTAGTTTACGAAGATTTTTCAATGCCGAGAACCTCGATTAGAGAGTAAAAAAGGTGTAAGGTTCACAATGGTGTAAAATTAAAATGGGATATACCGGGCTAGGATTCGAGTTACAGGAACAAGGGCCAAACCAACCACCCAAGAATGGAATCGTCGAGCGAAAACACTTGACAACCTCGTAGAAGCAGCTTTTCTTACCACCAGACCTTTCTCCATCAATTAGGAATCTGATGCCGTCACTAAACACATTCCTTAAATTGTATTCATTTGTTGAGTGTTTTTTTTGGTGTCTAATCCGCATATATATCACCATTGCCCTTGATTTTCTTGACTGTATATCTCTTAAATATCAACATATACACGTGTGATTTAGTTTACGAAGATTTTTCAATGCCGAGAACCTCGATCAGAGAGTAAAAAAGGAGTAAGGTTCACAATGGTGTAAAATTAAAATGGGATATACCGGGCTTGAATTCTAGTTACAGGAACAAGGGCCAAACCAACCACCCAAGAATGGAATCGTCGAGCGAAAACACTTGACAACCTCCTTGAAGCAGCTTTTCTTGCCACCAGACCTTTCTCCATCAATTAGGAATCTGATGCCTTCACTAAACACATTCCTTAAATTGTAGCCATTTGTTGAGTATTTTTTTGTGTCTATTCCGCATATATATCACCATTTCCCTTGATTTTCTTGACTGTATATCTCTTAAATGTCATCATATACACGTGTGATTTAGTTTACGATGATTTTTCAAAGCCGAGAACCTCGATCAGTGAGTAAAAAGGCGTAAGGTTCACAATGGTGTAAAATTAAAATGTGATATACCGGGCTAGGATCCGAGTTACCGGAACAAGGATCAAACCAACCACCCAAGAATGGAATCGTTGAGCGAAAACACTTGACAACCTCCTAGAAGCAGCTTTTCTTACCACCAGACCTTTCTCCATCATTTAGGAATCTGATGCCGTCACTAAACACATTCCTTAAATTGTAACCATTTGTTGAGTGTTTTTTTTTTCTGTCCAATCCGCATATATATCACCATTGCCCTTGATTTTCTTGACTGTATATCTCTTAAATGTCAACATATACACGTGTGATTTAGTTTACGAAGATTTTTCAATGCCGAGAACCTCGATCAGAGAGTAAAAAAGGCATAAGGTTCACAATGGTGTAAAATTAAAATGGGATATACCGCGCTAGGATTCGAGTTACAGGAACAAGGGCCAAACCAAACACCCAAGAATGGAATCGTCGAGCGAAAACACTTGACAACCTCCTAGAAGCAGCTTTTCTTACCACCAGACCTTTCTCCATAAATTAGGAATCTGATGCCGTCACTAAACACATTCCTTAAATTGTAGCCATTTGTTGAGTTTTTTTTTTGTGTCTAATCCGCATATATATCAGCATTGCCCTTGATTTTCTTGACTGTATATCTCTTAAATATCAACATATACACGTGTGATTTAGTTTACGAAAATTTTTCAATGCCGAGAACCTCGATCAGATTGTAAAAATGGCGTAAGGTTCACAATGGTGTAAAATTAAAATGGGATATACCGGGCTAGAATTCGAGTTACAGGAACAAGGGCCAAACCAACCACCCAAGAATGGAATCGTCGAGCGAAAACACTTGACAAACCTCCTTGAAGGAGCTTTTCTTGCCACCAGACCTTTCTCCATCAATTAGGAATCTGATGCCTTCACTAAACACATTCCTTAAATTGTAGCTATTTGTTGAGTATTTTTTTGTGTCTAATCCGCATATATATCACCATTGCCCATGATTTTCTTGACTGTATATCTCTTAAATGTCAACATATACACGTGTGATTTAGTTTACGAAGATTTTTCAATGCCTAGAACCTCAATCAGAGAGTAAAAAGGCGTAAGGTTCACAATGGTGTAAAATTAAAATATGATATACCGGGCTAGGATCCGAGTTACCGGAACAAGGGTCAAACCAACCACCCAAGAATGGAATCGTCGAGCGAAAACACTTGACAACCTCCTAGAAGCAGCTTTTCTTACCACCAGACCTTTCTCCATCATTTAGGAATCTGATGCCGTCACTAAACACATTCCTTAAATTGTAACCATTTGTTGAGTGTTTTTTTTGGTGTCTAATCCGCATATATATCACCATTGCCCTTGATTTTCTTGACTGTATATCTCTTAAATATCAACATATACACGTGTGATTTAGTTTACGAAGATTTTTCAATGCCGAGAACCTCGATCAGAGAGTAAAAAAGGAGTAAGGTTCACAATGGTGTAAAATTAAAATGGGATATACCGGGCTTGAATTCTAGTTACAGGAACAAGGGCCAAACCAACCACCCAAGAATGGAATCGTCGAGCGAAAACACTTGACAACCTCCTTGAAGCAGCTTTTCTTGCCCCCAGACCTTTCTCCATCAATTAGGAATCTGATGCCTTCACTAAACACATTCCTTGAATTGTAGCCATTTGTTGAGTATTTTTTTGTGTCTATTCCGCATATATATCACCATTTCCCTTGATTTTCTTGACTGTATATCTCTTAAATGTCAACATATACACGTGTGATTTAGTTTACGAAGATTTTTCAATGCCTAGAACTTCGATCAGAGAGTAAAAAGGCGTAAGGTTCACAATGGTGTAAAATTAAAATATGATATACCGGGCTAGGATCCGAGTTACCGGAACAAGGGTCAAACCAACCATCCAAGAACGGAATCGTCGAGCGAAAACACTTGACAACCTCCTAGAAGCAGCTTTTCTTACCACCAGACCTTTCTCCATCATTTAGGAATCTGATGCCGTCACTAAACACATTCCTTAAATTGTAACCATTTGTTGAGTGTTTTTTTTGTGTCTAATCCGCATATATATCACCATTGCCCTTGATTTTCTTGACTGTATATCTCTTAAATGTCAACATATACACGTGTGATTTAGTTTACGAAGATTTTTCAATGCCGAGAACCTCGATCAGAGAGTAAAAATGGCGTAAGGTTCACAATGGTGTAAAATTAAAATGAGATATACCGCGCTAGGATTCGAGTTACAGGAACAAGGGCCAAACAAACCACCCAAGAATGGAATCGTCGAGCGAAAACACTTGACAACCTCCTAGAAGCAGCTTTTCTTACCACCAGACCTTTCCCCATAAATTAGGAATCTGATGCCGTCACTAAACACATTCCTTAAATTGTAGCCAATTGTTGAGTGTTTTTTTTGTGTCTAATCCGCATATATATTAGTATTGCCCATGATTTTCTTGACTGTATATCTCTTAAATATCAACATATACACGTGTGATTTAGTTTACGGAGATTTTTCAATGCCGAGAACCTCGATCAGAGAGTAAAAAAGGCGTAAGGTTCACAATGGTGTAAAATTAAAATGGGATATACCGCGTTAGGATTCGAGTTATAGGAACAAGGGCCAAACCAACCACCCAAGAATGGAATCGTCAAGCGAAAACACTTGACAACCTCCTAGAAGCAGCTTTTCTTACCACCAGACCTTTCTCCATAAATTAGGAATCTGATGCCGTCACTAAACACATTCCTTAAATTGTAGCCATTTGTTGAGTGTTTTTTTGGTGTCTAATCCGCATATATATCACCATTGCCCTTGATTTTCTTGACTGTATATCTCTTAAATGTCAACATATACACGTGTGATTTAGTTTACGAAGATTTTTCAATGCCGAGAACCTCGATCAGAGAGTAAAAATGCGTAAGGTTCACAATGGTGTAAAATTAAAATGGGATATAGCGGGCTAGGATCCGAGTTACAGGAACAAGGGTCAAACCAACCTCCCAAGAATTGAATCGTCGAGCGAAAACACTTGACAACCTCCAAGAAGCAGCTTTTCTTACCACCAGACCTTTCTCCATCATTTAGGAATCTGATGCCGTCACTAAACACATTCCTTAAATTGTAGCCATTTGTTGAGTGTTTTTTTTTTGTGTCTAATCCGCATATATATCACCATTGCCCTTGTTTTTCTTGACTGTATATCTCTTAAATGTCAACATATACACGTGTGATTTAGTTTACGAAGATTTTTCAATGCCGAGAACCTCGATTAGAGAGTAAAAAAGGCGTAAGGTTCAAAATTGTGTAAGATTAAAATGGGATATACCGGGCTAGGATTCGAGTTACAGGAACAAGGGCCAAACCAACCACCCAAGAATGGAATCGTCGAACGAAAACACTTGACAACCTCCTAGAATCAGCTTTTCTTACCACCAGACATTTCTCCATCAATTAGGAATCTGATGCCGTCACTAAACACATTTCTTAAATTGTAGCCATTTGTTGAGTGTTTTTTTGGTGTCTAATCCGCATATACATCACCATTGCCCTTGATTTTCTTGACTGTATATCTCTTAAATATCAACATATACACATGTGATTTAGTTTACGAAGATTTTTCAATGCCGAGAACCTCGATAAGAGAGTAAAAAAGGCGTAAGGTTCACAATGGTGTAAAATTAAAATGGGATATACCGGGCTAGGATTCGAGTTACAGGAAAAAGGGCCAAACCAACCACCCAATAATGGAATCGTCAAGCGAAAACACTTGACAACCTCCTAGAAGCAGCTTTTCTTACCACCAGACCTTTCTCCATCAATTAGGAATCTGATGCCGTCACTAAACACATTCCTTAAATTGTAGCCATTTGTTGAGTGTGTTTTTTTTGGTGTCTAATCCGCATATATATCACCATTGCCCTTGATTTCCTTGACTGTATATCTTTTAAATATCAACATATACACGTGTGATTTAGTTTACGAACATTTTTCAACCCCGAGAACCTCGATCAGAGAGTAAAAAAGGCGTAAGGTTCACACTGGTGTAAAATTAAAATGGGATATACTGGGCTAGAATTCGAGTTACAGGAACAAGGGCCAAACCAACCACCCAAGAATGGAATCGTCGAGCGAAAACACTTGACAACCTCCTAGAAGCAGCTTTTCTTACCACCAGACCTTTCTCCATCAATTAGGAATCTGATGCCGTCACTAAACACATTCCTTAAATTGTAGCCATTTGTTGAGTGTGTTTTTTTTGGTGTCTAATACGCATATATATCACCATTGGCCTTGATTTCCTTGACTGTATATCTCTTAAATATCAACATATACACGTGTGATTTAGTTTACGTAGATTTTTCAACCCCGAGAACCACGATCAGAGAGTAAAAAAGGCGTAAGGTTCACAATGGTGTAAAATTAAAATGGGATATACCGCGCTAGGATTCGAGTTACAGGAACAAGGGCCAAACCAACCACCCAAGAATGGAATCGACGAGCGAAAACACTTGACAACATCCTAGAAGCAGCTTTTCTTACCACCAGACCTTTCTCCATCAATTAGGAATCTGATGCCGTCACTAAACACATTCCTTAAATTGTAGCCATTTGTTGAGTGTTTTTTTTTGTCTCTAATCCGCATATATATCACCATTGCCCTTGATTTCCTTGACTGTATATCTCTTAAATATCAACATATACACGTGTGATTTAGTTTATGAAGATTTTTCAACCCCGAGAACCTCGATCAGAGAGTAAAAAAGGCGTAAGGTTCACAATGGTGTAAAATTAAAATGGGATATACCGGGCTAGCATTCGAGTTACAGGAACAAGGGCCAAAACAACCACCCAAGAATGGAATCGTCGAGCGAAAACACTTGACAACCTCCTAGAAGCAGCTTTTCTTACCCCCAGACCTTTCTCCATCAATTAGGAATCTGATGCCATCACTAAACACATTCCTTAAATTGTAGCCATTTGTTGAGTGTTTTTTTTGGTGTCTAATCCGCATATATATCATCATTGCACTTGATTTTCTTGACTGTATATCTCTTAAATGTCAACATATACACGTGTGATTTAGTTTACGAAGATTTTTCAATGCCGAGAACCTTGATCAGAGAGTAAAAAAGGCGTAAGGTTCACAATGGTGTAAGATTAAAACGGGATATACCGGGCTAGGATTCGAGTTACAGGAACAAGGGCCAAACCAACCACCCAATAATGGAATCGTCAAGCGAAAACACTTGACAACCTCCTAGAAGCAGCTTTTCTTACCACCAGACCTTTCTACATCAATTAGGAATCTGATGCCGTCACTAAACACATTCCTGAAATTGTAGCCATTTGTTGATTGTGTTTTTTTTGGTGTCTAATCCGCATATATATCACCATTTCCCTTGATTTCCTTGACTGTATATCTCTTAAATATCAACATATAAACGTGTGATTTAGTTTACGAAGATTTTTCAACCCCGAGAACCACGATCAGAGAGTAAAAAAGGCGTAAGGTTCAGAATGGTGTAAAATTAAAATGGGATATACCGGGCTAGAATTCGAGTAACAGGAACAAGGGCCAAACCAACCACCCAAGAATGGAATCGTCGAGTGAAAACACTTGACAACCTCCTTGAAGCAACTTTTCTTACCACCAGACCTTTCTCCATCAATTAGGAATCTGATGCCGTCACTAAACACATTCCTTAAATTGTAGCCATTTGTTGAGTGTATTTTTTTTGGTGTCTAATCCGCATATATATCACCATTGCCCTTGATTTCCTTGACTGTATATCTCTTAAATATCAACATATACACGTGCGATTTAGTTTACGAAGATTTTTCAACCCCGAGAACCACGATCAGAGAGTAAAAAAGGTGTAAGGTTCACAATGGTGTAAAATTAAAATGGGATATACCGCGCTAGGATTCGAGTTACAGGAACAAGGGCCAAACCAACCACCCAAGAATGGAATCGTCGAGCGAAAACACTTGACAACATCCTAGAAGCAGCTTTTCTTACCACCAGACCTTTCTCCATCAATTAGGAATCTGATGCCGTCACTAAACACGTTCCGTAAATTGTAGCCATTTGTTGATTGTTTTTTTTTTGGTGTCTAATCCGCATATATATCACCATTGCCCTTGATTTTCTTGACTGTATTTCTCTTAAATGTCAACATATACACGTGTGATTTAGTTTACGAAGATTTTTCAATGCCGAGAACCTCGATCAGAGAGTAAAAAAGGCGTAAGGTTCACAATGGTGTAAAATCAAAATGGGATATACCGGGCTAGGATTCGAGTTACAGGAACAAGGACCAAACCAACCACCCAAGAATGGAATCGTCGAGCGAAAACACTTGACAACCACCTAGAAGCAGCTTTTCTTACCACCAGACCTTTCTCCATCAATTAGGAATCTGATGCCATCACTAAACACATTCCTTAAATTGAAGCCATTTGTTTAGTGTTTTTTTTTTGGTGTCTAATCCGCATATATATCACCATTGCCCTTGAATTTCTTGATTGTATATCTCTTAAATATCAACATATACACGAGTGATTTAGTTTACGAAGATTTTTCAACCCCGAGAACCTCGATCAGAGAGTAAAAAAGGCTTAAGGTTCACAATGGTGTAAAATTAAAATGAGATATACCGGGCTAGAATTCGAGTTACAGGAACAAGAGCCAAACCAACCACCCAAGCATGGAATCGTCGAGAGAAAACACTTGACAACCTCCTAAAAGCAGCTTTTCTTACCACCAGACCTTTCTCCATCATTTAGGAATCTGATGCCGTCACTAAACACATTCCTTAAATTGTAGCCATTTGTTGAGTGTTTTTTTTTTTTGTGTCTAATCCGCATATATATCACCATTGCCCTTGATTTTCTTGACTGTATATCTCTTAAATCTCAACCTATATACGTGTGATTTAGTTTGCGAAGATTTTTCAATGCCGAGAACCTCGATCAGAGAGTAAAAAAGGCGTAAGGTTCACAATTGTGTAAGATTAAAATGGGATATACCGGGCTAGGATTCGAGTTACAGGAACAAGGGCCAAACCAACCACCCAAGAATGGAATCGTCGAACGAAAACACTTGACCACCTCCTAGAATCAGCTTTTCTTACCACCAGACCTTTCTCCATCAATTAGGAATCTGATGCCGTCACTAAACACATTTCTTAAATTGTAGCCATTTGTTGAGTGTTTTTTTGGTGTCTAATCCGCATATATATCACCATTGCCCTTAATTTTCTTGACTGTATATCTCTTAAATATCAACATATACACGTGTGATTTAGTTTACGAAGATTTTTCAATGCCGAGAACCTCGATAAGAGAGTAAAAAAGGCGTAAGGTTCACAATGGCGTAAAATTAAAATGGGATATACCGGGCTAGGATTCGAGTTACAGGAACAAGGGCCAAACCAACCACCCAAAAATGGAATCGTCGAGCAAAAACACTTGACAACCACCTAGAAGCAGCTTTTCTTGCCACCAGACCTTTCTCTATCAATTAGGAATCTGATGCCGTCACCGAACACATTCCTTAAATTGTAGCCATTTGTTGATTGATTTTTTTTGGTTTCTAATCCGCATATATATCACTATTGCCCTTGATTTTCTTGACTGTATTTCTCTTAAATGTCAACATATACACGTGTGATTTAGTTTACGAAGATTTTTCAATGCCGAGAACCTCGATCAGTGAGTAAAAAAGGCGTAAGGTTCACAATGGTGTAAAATCAAAATGGGATATAACGGGCTAGGATTCGAGTTACAGGAACAAGGGCCAAACCAACCACCCAAGAATGGAATCGTCGAGCGAAAACACTTTACAACCTCCTAGAAGCAGCTTTTCTTGCCACCAGACCTTTCTCCATCAATTAGGAATCTGATGCCATCACTAAACACATTCCTTAAATTGTTTCCATTTGTTGAGTGTTTTTTTTGTTGTCTAATCCGCATATATATCACCATTGCCCTTGATTTTCTTGATTGTATATCTCTTAAATATCAACATATACACGTGTGATTTAGTTTACAAAGATTTTTCAATGCCGAGAACCTCGATCAGAGAGTAAAAAAGGCGTAAGGTTCACAATGGTGTAAAATTAAAATGGGATATACCGAGCTAGGATTCGAGTTACAGGAACAAGGGCCAAACCAACCACCCAAGAATGGAATCGTCGAGCGAAAACACTTTACAACCTCCTAGAAGCAGCTTTTCTTACCACCAGACCTTTCTCCATCAATTAGGAATCTGATGCCATCACTAAACACATTCCTTAAATTGTAGCCATTTGTTGAGTGTTTTGTTTTGGTGTCTAATCCGCATATATATCACCATTGCCCTTGATTTTCTTGACTGTATATCTCTTAAATATCAACATATACACGTGTGATTTAGTTTACGAAGATTTTTCATTGCCGAGAACCTCGATCAGAGAGTAAAAAAGGCGTAAGGTTCACAATGGTGTAAAATTAAAATGGGATATACCGGGCTAGGATTCGAGTTACAGGAACAAGGGCCAAACCAACCACCCAAGAATGGAATCGTCGAGCGAAACCACTTGACAACATCCTAGAAGCAGCTTTTCTTTCCACCAGACATTTCTCCATCAATTAGGAATCTGATGCCATCACTAAACAAATTCCTTAAATTGTAGCCGTTTGTTGAGTGTTTTTTTTTTTTTTGTGTCTAATCCGCATATATATCACCATTGCCCTTGATTTTCTTGATTGTATATCTCTTAAATATCAACAAATACATGTGTGATTTAGTTTACGAAGATTTTTCAATGCCGAGAACCTCGATCAGAGAGTAAAAAAGGCGTGAGGTTCACAATGGTGTAAAATTAAAATGGGATAACGGGCTAGGATTCGAGTTACAGGAACAAGGGCCAAACCAACCACCCAAGAATGTAATCGTCGAGCGAAAACACTTGACAACCACCTAGAAGCAGCTTTTCTTGCCACCAGACCTTTCTCCATCAATTAGGAATCTGATGCCGTCACTGAACACATTCCTTAAAATTTAGCCATTTGTTGATTGTTTTTTTTTTTGGTGTCTAATCAGCATATATATCACCATTGCCCTTGATTTTCTTGACTGTATATCTCTTAAATGTCAACATATACACGTGTGATTTAGTTTACAAAGATTTTTCAATGCCGAGAACCTCGATCAGAGAGTAAAAAGGGCGTAAGGTTCACAATTGTGTAAAATTAAAATGGGATATACCGGGCTAGGATTCGAGTTACAGGAACAAGGGCCAAACCAACCACCCAAGAATGGAATCGTCGAGCGAAAACACTTGACAACCTCCTAGAAGCAGCTTTTCTTGCCACCAGACCTTTCTCCATCAATTAGGAATCTGATCCCATCACTAAACACATTCCTTAAATTGTAGCCATTTGTTGATTGTTTTTTTTTTGGTGTCTAATCCGCATATATATCACCAATGCCCTTGATTTTCTTGATTGTGTATCTCTTAAATATCAACGTATACACGTGTGATTTAGTTTACGAAGATTTTTCAATGCCGAGAACCTCGATCAGAGAGTAAAAAAGGCGTAAGGTTCACAATGGTGTAAAATTAAAATGGGATATACCGGGCTAGGATTCGAGTTACAAGAACAGGGCCAAACCAACCACCCAAGAATGGAATCGTCGAGCGAAAACACTTTACAACCTCCTAGAAGCAGCTTTTCTTTCCACCAGACCTTTCTCCATCAATTAGGAATCTGATGCCGTCACTAAACACATTCCTTAAATTGTAGCCATTTGTTGAGTGTTTTTTTTTTGGTATCTAGTCCGCATATATATCACCATTGCCCTTGATTTTCTTGACTGTATATCTCTTAAATATCAACATATACACGTGTGATGTAGTTTATGGAGAATTTTCAATGCCGAGAACCTCGATCAGAGATTAAAAAGGCGTAAGGTTCACAATGGTGTAAAATTAAAATGGGATATACTAGGCTAGGATTCGAGTTACAGGAACAAGGGCCAAACCAACCACCCAAGAATGGAATCGTCGAGCGAAAACACTTGACAACCTCCTAGAAGCAGCTTTTCTTGCCACCAGATCTTTCTCCATCAATTAGGAATCTGATGCCGTCACTAAACATATTCCTTAAATTGTAGCCATTTGTTGAGTTTTTTTTGGTGTCTAATCCGCATATATATCACCATTGCCCTTGATTTTCTTGACTGTATATCTCTTAAATGTCATCATATACACGTGTGATTTAGTTTACGAAGATTTTTCAATGCCGAGAACCTCGATCAGAGAGTAAAAATGGCGTAAGGTTCATAATGGTGTAAAATTAAAATGGGATATACCGGGCTAGGATTCGAGTTACAGGAACAAGGGCCAAACCAACCACCCAAGAATGGAATCGTCGAGCGAAAACACTTGACAACCACCTAGAAGCAGCTTTTCATGCCACCAGACCTTTCTCCATCAATTAGGAATCTGATGCCATCACTAAACACATTCCTTCAATTGTAGCCATTTGTTGAGTGTTTTTTTGGTGTCTAATCCGCATATATATCACCATTGCCCTTGATTTTCTTGACTGTATATCTCTTAAATGTCAACATATACACGTGTGATTTAGTTTACGAAGATTTTTCAATGCCGAGAACTTCGATCAGAGAGTAAAAAAGGCGTAAGGTTCACAATGGTGTAAAATTAAAATGGGATATACCAGGCAAGGATTCGA
>JARYGA010056606.1:0-67259 GCA_030545235.1 Helianthus tuberosus | reverse complement strand
AAACACACGACAAAAGTGTGTGAAATAAAAACCTTGGTGCAGAAGGGAAGTAACCTTTTTGTAAGGTATCTACCTTTGATTGTCCTGCATATCCCCTTTTTAGAAAATCAGCTTTCAACTCGTTTTTATCAAAGGAAGTTTTACCTTTCTGATCATCGAGTTTGAAGACTTCTGAGATTGATTGCGGAGTAATTTGAGTCGCTTTACCCTATATCGAGGAGTTTATGGCTACTACTTTATCATCTTGTTTCTCAAGCGTAGTATTTTTCCAGAACTCTCTCTGGGTTTGCAAGTAAATGGGAGCATCTGCTAACAACAAAGTTTTGTACTTTGATTCAGATAGTGTGTCGATGATGGAATCGAAGGTGTGGTTGTTATAGGGTTTTGTAAGTAAACCCAAATAGTTGTGAGGGGATTTGTATGGTATCTCAATGGATTCAGCGGTCGTTTGATCGACCTCTTTGGAAGATGATGGTGATTTTGGTTTTGATTTTGATTTTGACTTTGATTTCGTCATTTTGAAAAAGGGAGAAGAAGAACAGAGAATGATTTGAGATGGAGGGTTTGGAAACTGCTTTGAGAAGAGAATTTTAGAATTCAATTCGACAGTGTAAAACCCTGTTTGGGGTTTTGATCAGGGTTTTATTTAGGGGAAAAAAATGATCGCTGATGTGGCAGCGGTTATTAGGATCTGATGGCTAAAAACTGACCACGTGTCAACCTCTGATGATATGGATGAAAAATGGAGAACGGTTGTTTTGAGAGTCACTGATGTACCAAGCATCAGTAGTTACAATGGTAATAATATGACATCAGTGGATGATTTTTACTATCAGTAGATAGTATATCAGTGGATAAGACACTGATTTTGAGCATCAGTGCTTGCCAGGAAAAATGAAGAATCAGTGGCTAACTTTCAGCAGTGGACAGTATTTAGTAACAAGATGTTTGAACAAGACAGTGGTTAAAGGTAAAGTAATGGTGATGATTTGAAAACACATTATATCAGCAACTTTTACAGGAATTTTCATTCAAGGTTTTACCACAAGTCATTTGCACATTTGAAGCTTTTTCAAATTTCTGACAGTGGTTTAGTACCCCAGATGATGTAGACCTTTTACCAAGGCAACTCATCCTTGTTATAATATTTGAATTAAAACATGAGTGCCCAAGTATTTTAAGATCTGTTGACAATCAATCCTTTTTATAAAGTAAGAACAAACTTGAGTTTGACATGACCTTGACAAATACACCATTTCCTTTTGATCTATTTTGAGGATAATATCACCACCAAAAATAAGGTCATATATCCTCACAGGAGATTGAAATTTTTACTATCAAAAACCAGTAAAAAGTTCAAAATATATCATTCCCCCAAAAATAAAGAATAATATATCCTGCTTTATTAGAGAAAACCCTTTTTTTATAAAAAAATTAAAGGAATTTCTGAGAACAGCAACAAAAGGATCTGGTATAAATTTTCCACTAAAACTCTTAATCATATCAACCCCAAGCTTATGAAAATGGTCAGGGGTTTGACAACAGTGGTATGAAATATTAAATGCATTTTGACCACTGTTTGGTACCATTCTCTTGTTGATTGATTGACAACCGAAATGAGGACACATGTTCACATGGGTTTTTGAAAACCCAGTTGTAGACTTTGTTACCATGTGAAGATTCTGAAAATTTGTCTAGTCCTCTTTTAAATACATTTACTGGGAATACCATTGTTCCCTGAATTTTTCTAAACCAATGGTTGCACATCATTGCTTAATGATCACAATTACCCCAACCTTTGACTCTAAAGTGTTTTATGTTTATACTCTTTTCTTTTGACTTCAAAAGTTTTAAGATAAACACACTTCTGATCTTTTGTGAATTTTCTTCTTCCCCTTTCACCCTTCCCATTTATAAGTAATGAGATACTTACTGGGAGGTCTTTATTGAAGGAATACTTATTCCAAAATCATTTTGTAGTAATGTTTTGAGAGATTTGATCATTTACAAACGTGCTCATGCCAAATTTCACATCACTTATGATCTGGACATTTTTGACTGATTTTCTTAACGTGAATTTAACTAGGTTGGTTTGTTCCTTTTGAGGATCTCAACCAGTTTTTCAACACAAAAGATCAAGTGACTAAAGTTTTAATTTCCCTCTCTTTCGTTCGCAAAAACACCAATGTTTTTATGAACATAGGTTTTTGTTAATCCGAGGTTCATACTTTAGCATCTGATACAATTAAAACATCACAAATTTCATAACAACAGTTGGAATCAATTTTGAAAATAAGAAATAATCCCATAGTTTAACAGATATGTTTTCAGATCTAAAAACCATGAGTGTCTTGTGCATGAAATCATTTGTTGTGTGAGATTTGTATGTCATATGACATCTTGGTTGTTTTACAGAGTATTTGAATAACAACTTTAAGTGTTATCACCCGTTACTCTGTTTTTAACTGGATACAACCAACCTTAGTATCAATGAATTTTGAGCCGAACTGTTATGTCAATTTGACTGTTAAATCGAAATTGACTGTCCAAGCTCTGATACCAATTGTTAGGATCGGAGGCTCTCATGATTGTGTTTGTTTGTGTAATTTAAACAATGAATGAATATGAAACAATGTAAAGTGCAGCGGAAATGAATAACAAACTTTGTAAACACAATCAAGAGAGAAAATAGTTTGATAAACATTTGCTTTTCATAGAGTCGAAAGATTACAATTCAAAGCAAAAGATTACATTGCAAGCTTACAAACTAAGCTCCCCCTCAGCCTGATACTACAGTGGTTGGTTGCACAAGATGAAAGGATTGAACTGAGGAGAAGAACTCTCTCAGGACGAATCAAATGTAACAGTACAGAGTACTGTTTCATTTATAGACAATCCAAACCGCTGAGGCATCTCAGCTGACGTCACCATGAAAGCGACGTCTAACAGCCTAACAACCTGTATCTACTGTACTTATACAAACACTGCTAAACCTAACCACTGACTATACATAAAACAGATGATATACTAAACTACTGCTCTCTCTTTATGTCAGTGCTTTCCTCAAGGTTGACCAGTCCTTGATTTGGCAGTGCTTTGTCATCAGCAGTGCTTAGTTCTCAGCAGTCTTTTGGCTTCATCAGTAGTTAGAAGGACAGCAGCAGTTGTATCCGGGCAGTGGATGTAAGACCATCAGATGTTATAATCACTTTCAAGGGAGAAGACTTAGTGTAAACTACTGCTTATTGTGAATCCACTGTCATGATCCGGTTTTGGCTTTCATTATCTGTTCCTCTGGCAGGGTTCAATCCCAACAAAAAGATTTATTGGTATTTATTTAAAAACTTCAAAGAGGAAATATAATCAGTAAAATTAAAAGAGATGAAGATGCATTTAACAATACCTTTAAAAATTGTTTGCTTAGAATACACAATTCTGTTGGATAACTATTGAAAGGTTGTCTTCAACTAAAATTTTAAATAGATAAAACATTAATAAACTTGATGTTTATATATGTGGTCACACAACAAAGAGTAAGTTGGAACTCGATACACGTTTATATAAACTATAAATGTGTTTAGCGAGAGTAACATTAGTAAGAGTTATTTTTTTTAATAGTTACATAATCACTACTCTTAAATTACATCAAGTTTATCCCCATACCAGGAATTGAACCATGTTCTCCCTCCAAAAAACACGAAACCTTTACCACCCCACCAAAGTGATAATGGCACATTACAAGTGTTATTAGGCTACTCGGTACGGGGGACGGCCCTAGCACGTCTAGCCCCGGCGTCGGTCCCCAACACCGTTTCCCCAGGCCCATTGTCGTCCTCTTCGTCTTGGCCAAGACGTTGCAGCCTGCCCTCCACCTCACCACTTTAATGCCGTTCAATTGCTACATTTAAAAAAAAATCAATTTCCTATTAAATGCAACTACTACTTTTATAAAAAAATATTATTTTATCTTTAAATACACATCTTTCACCCCATTTTTAAACTACTTCAACCCAAACTCTCTCTCAACTTAATAAAGTTCTTCACTTTTTTTTTTATAAATTTTGCTATGGATCCATACAATCCAAACAACCCGAACCCGCACCCAAACGCGAACCCAAACCCAAACCCAAACCCAAACGTTTTCTCGGTACCCGGCTACTATCCTACGATGGATCCGAGTTGCTCGTCATCGCAATTTTCTCTCAACGCTTTCTCGGGTTTCCAACAAACCCCAACGCTTTCTCTCAAATGAGCCAAATGCAATCCATGCAACAAATGTAATCCTTGTAACAAATGCTAATGCAAAACTCGATCGACTCACAATTTCAATCGCAACCACAACCTTCACTACCACCGGTAGAATCATCTCTCCAACCACAACCCATAGAAGATGAAGTTGAAGAACGTGTTCCGAAAACGCAACCCCAATCCTCGAAAGGGAAAAAAGGGAAGCAAGTGGCGCGTCAAGCCGATGATCAACCTTCGAGAGCCAAGTCACAACCTTCGTCAAAGATCGAGGAGGAGGTGTTAACTAAGGCGTGGATTAGCACATCAAAAAGCCCCATTGTCAGTATGTAAAAATATATAAATTTTACATTTTTTAATATATAGCTTTTGTTACATTCTAAAAATATAGGTAACAACCAAACCGGCGATGGTTTTTGGAAAGAGATATTATCAAAGTTCCATGCGATTATGGAACAAGGTCATTATCGCGATCTCGATTCCATCGTTTCGAGGTGGCGAAAGATGCATCCGGTCGTGAACCAATTTGCCGGGATATATAATAATTTATATGTTAATCATCGTAGTGGGCAGAGTGACAAAGATGTTTTTAAAGAGGCGATGCGTAGATACGAAGATGGGCATCGGGTCGTTTTCCCACACGTCCGGGCATGGGAGGCTATGCGAACCAATACGAAATGGGCGCTGGATCCAAACGAGGTTGCAAGCGCTAAACGAACAAAAACCTCGGAGACCGGAAGTTATAATGCAGGGGGCTTGGACACACAACGCCAAATAAATACAAACAACGGACCGGAATCTGACGAAGAAGAGCACGTAGTTCGAGAGGAGGCACGTCCACCGGGCAGGGACAAAGCCAAAAAGGCAGCGGCTGTAAAAAGAAAGCCGCAACGGGGGACGGTTCGAAAATGGACGACTTGATGACCCAGTTCCAAGCATACACCGAGGTCACAGCCCAAAAGGCACAAGCGAAGCAACCTGAAGTGGACGAACGGTTTCGGTTGAAGCAAGAAAAGAATGAACTAAAAGAATGGGAGATAATGACAACCGATATCAACTCATATCCCGAAGAAGACCGAGCAGTTTTGCGTAAAATGAAAGAAAAGATCGCTAAAATGGAATTCTTAGGATTTTTAATTTTTACCAATCTAGTATTTTTTTGAAGTTATGTTTTTTTTAAGTTGTGTTTTTTTAAGTTATGTAATGTTTGTTTTTTCATATTAATGATTTTTTATAACTTATTAGTTGTTAAAAAAACATGTTGAATTTTTAAGAAAAAAATTAAATAAGTGGGGTGGCTCATCCTCCATTTCTCTTAGTCCATCCTTGGAGGGGCATCCTCCTTAGATGTTGACATGACAATGACGTGAAGGGGCATCCTCCAAGGACTTGCCTCCTCTACACCAAATAGCCTTATTTATATGAAGGGTATAAGAGTGATAAGACACTGATAAAAAAATCATGATCTTCCATCTATCTATTTTTCTCTATCCATTTCTTGTAAAATTTCAAACTGAGAGGAAAAGGAACACCTTTTTATCTTTTATTTCTTTTTGGAATTCATTTTGTAAAATGCTTTGTACCTTTCACCATACATTCACTTCATGATCATCGGTTAATAGTTATCTTCACCAAGAAAACGTGTCTCTAAACCCGATAGAAATCGATATTTTAAGCCACCCTAAATTAAAAAAACACTCGAACTGATCAATCCGAACCCCTGGTGCTAGTGTTTACCCTGCATCCAATCCTACGGTTTTGGTTAAGAGGTAGTTTCACGATTTCCATGCTTACATGGGCCGGGCTACAATTCTGATTTGAGGACAAATATCACTTTTGCGACACGAGAGTGAGTGTTAGTGTTTACCCTGCATTCGTTTTTCTACGGTTGTGAAAGTGGGCGTAGTTGGGGTTAACGTACCCATGCTTGACAATACTTGTCATGCGATCCCAAACCGAGAATTGTGTAGTTGACACAATTGGTGATCGTCACCTACCCTTCAATCTATGCCAGTGAAGAGTGCTAAGTCCATTCACTGAGTTATGGGGAGATGGGATCTCATCCTAATTCCTAAAATTTTGTAAATCTTAGGTCAAAATTGAATTAAGTTAATGCACGGAAATTACTAATAAAAATTTTCTTCTAAATTCTACAGATGTCTACAAACAATTTTGATAACACCAAATTCTCGTCCATCCTTAAAGCGAGCGTCCAGGCTCTCCTAGGCGCAAATAAAGCCCCGGGCCCAACAAATCGCCCTGAGTGCGCCTCCCGCCTTTAATAACTATGCTATAGACTAGGTTAAAAGCATGACAATTTTCCTAATTCCCTATAGTTATGGCTCTGATACCAATCTGTCACACCCCAACCGATGGCGGAAACATCGGAGTGAGATGGACGAGATTGCTCGAGATTTCATAATGCTAAATGAGACAAGTATTTAATAAATAATTTCATTTCATTGCTAATATTAAGTACATTGTTTGGAATAAAAATACAAGTTTGAAAACGAACAAGTTACAACAATTATCAAATGACTAAACTATTAAACATAAATTTAAAGTTTGGTGCGTTTCTAGGCATCCTACTAAGTTCCGTGCATCATCATAATCCTGCAACACGTTTTAAAGTATAGTTCAATACAAAAGTATTGGCGAGTATACAAGTTTTGGAATACTAGCATATAAGTATATAAAAGTTGAACAATCCACATAGCAAACCTAGTTATCAAGATTAACGTATAAACTGGCATGTGAACAAACAAGTCAACCCAAGGTTTAACGCAAGTATGAATGAATAACTTAACATGACCTCACGAACACGGGAGGAGCGTTACTCCTATAGCGCTATACATGTTAAGGGTAGGCTCGTACGAAGTTAATGACAAGTTTATCACAAAACGAACAAACCTAGAATAACGAATCAAGTATAACATATTAGCATGCATGTATTGGATTGTTTGTATAATTGCATAAAAGTATGTATGTTGAGTGTGTTTTGTATATGTAAACATGTTGCACCCAAAAGTGTAAAAACGGTAAAAAGGGCGTCGAGTATACTCACAATATTGCAAAAGCTTTCCGATTATCCGTGAATGACGAGTTGTTTGTGATTAAGGAATCGAAGGTAGAAAAGTATGTTATGCATAAAAGTATATCTAGTCTAAGTACTCGTTTTTGACATTAAGTTGTATGTGATTTCATGGGTCCTAGTTTGCCCATTAGAATCATCAACGAGAGACTTAGATTCATAAATAAAGTAGCTTAAGTTTATGACGAATAACCATAAATCGATTATCATCACAAAGTTGGCTATGTTCATATGTGTACATATATTAATATAGTTATATAATCCTAAAACTAAGTCCATCATAGATTGTCATATAAGTCAAGCATGGAGGATTATCCTCGTTATATGATTCACCACTACACAAATAATCACGAGGATGATTCGAAGGGTCATGAATAACAAGAAATAAGAACTAACTAATACATGCTCAAGTGGCCAAGTAAATCCTAACCCAGGTGATCCACCACGACATGGAAAAAGTTAACTAAGTGTCGGAGGCTAGGCGGGGTTATGTTACTTTGATACTAGGAAGCCACTTGAGTGTTCATACATAAGTTTTACAAGTGATGTAGTGGAACTAGATTGGAAAGCCAAAGCTCCCACAATTCACACCTTTACAAGTCACAAGTTCAACATATGGAAGATGATGAATCGTGATTGTCTTTCAACACTTGGGTTATAACATGTATGAACTTTTAAAATAAGAGTTTTGAACTCATAACTTGATGGAAATCACCTCAACACAAACCCACAACTATAGCCTAAGTTGTGAGCTTGGTGTAATGCGTCGCTTTTTGTAACTTTCCGTATTTAGAAAGCTTGTCTTATATTTCTATTTTGAGTAAACTACAAAAATCGTCCTTTATGTTGACACTATATTGCAAAATGTGTCCTTTATCTTCAAAAAATACAAAAAAAGTACTCGATGCTTTCAAACCCTTGCAAGTAATGTTCTTTAGCCCTAACCCAGTTATTTTTTATATTTTGGTCATTTTACTTTAATTAATAAAATAAACAATTATAAAAAATAATAAATAAAAGAATTTTGTTTATATATTAAACAAATACAAATACATACATTCTCTCTCTATCTCTACACTCTTTCTCACTCTAACCACCCACCACCACAACCACCCGACCACCACCCACCTGCCGCCGCTACCACCTCCCACCACCACCATCCACCACCCACCTCTCCCACCACCTGAGAAAGTCTCCTTCCACTTTCTTCTTCTTCTTCATTTCTTACTCTCTCTCGATCGAGATGGATGCAACAGATATGGGTAATTTACTCTTCAATAGCATGTGTTTCGGACCGATCTTCTGGATTAAGACTCCATTGTCGTTGTAACCAGCGTAACTGGTGTCCCCCTGCTGCTGCATCCATCTCGATCTCAATCGAGAGAGAGAGAGAGAGAGAGAGAGAGAAATGAAGAAGAATAAGAAAGTGGAAGGAGAGTTTCTCAGGCGGTGGGAGAGGTGAGTGGTGGATGGTGGTGGGAGGTGGCGGCGGTGGCAGCGGCGGCGGCAAGTGGGTGGTGGTCGGGTGGTTGTGGTGGTGGGTGGTTAGAGTGAGAAAGAGTGTAGAGATAGAGAAAATGTATGTATTTGTATTTGTTTAATATATAAACAAAATTCTTTTATTTATTATTTTTTATAATTGTTTATTTTTTTAATTAAAGTAAAATGACCAAAATACCCTTATGTGTGGACCACTAGGTCAGATTTAACCATAAAAAATAATCGAGTTAGGGCTAAAGGACATAACTTGCAAGGGTTTTAAACATCGAGTACGTTTTTTGTAATTTTTGAAGATAAAGGACACACTTTGCAATATAGTGTCAACATAAAGGACAATTTTTGTAATTTACTCTTCTGTTTTTCGGAAACTTGTTTCTCTTGTAATCGTATTTCGTTTCGAATCGTTGTAAACCCAAGACTTTGATCATAATAAAATCGATTATTTTATGAGAAGTATACATTGCTTATTCATGTTTGCTTATACACTTAATCCGTATATACACATGATACATAATTCATGATTCTCGTAAACACGAGATTAACTTGCAAACAACAATCGCTAACACGTGAATTTAAACATTCCATACATACATATACTTGGTTAATCATTTACCATATATAATCTAT
The DNA here is from genome assembly GCA_030545235.1 of Helianthus tuberosus. NCBI lineage: Eukaryota > Viridiplantae > Streptophyta > Magnoliopsida > Asterales > Asteraceae > Helianthus > Helianthus tuberosus. Next base: position 57,796 of record JARYGA010056606.1, on the reverse strand, counting down.
GTTCTATATTCAAACTTAATACTTAATTACTTGTTTTTATGCAAACTATACATTACAACATCAATTATGCCAAACATGATGGGCCATTTACGTCAAAAAACAAGGATCAGCCGGGTGAGCATGGGCCGCGACACACGACCCGAACCCCATACACGTCTGCGACCCGCGGCGGTTGTCGATCCGCAGCCAGCTTCTAGCTGGTTGCGCATTGGTGCGTTTTTGGCCCTTATCTCCCACCTAACTCACTTAGTTACACTTTTAACCACTAACCCTAATCCCCCACTATATATAGACACATTCCCACTCTCATTTTCACTTTCCAAACCTCTCAAACACTCCAAAATACTCTCTAAAAACTCTGAAGTTGAGCAGAAAGTTCAAGTTTATAAAAAGTGAGTTCTAGCTCACTTCCTTCTTCAATCTTTTTCATTCTTCTTCTATAGCACTTGGATAACCTCTAGGAAGGTTTTCACAAGTTTGCCATGGCAAACTAAGGTGAAACCTCACCATATTTGAGGTCCAAAGTAAGATGTTTTTTTTTGTTTATGTTGTTGTAACTTCATCTTCATCTACTTTTTCACACCATTTCTTCTTCTACAAAGCTTGGAACACCTCTTGGAGTGTTTCCACAACATTACCATGGTAATCTAAGGTGGAACATCACCATTTTGAGGTCCAAACTTTCTGTTTTGAAAGAACTTGATTAACTTTTACAAAACATAACTTTTCCGACTTGAATCTTGTACCTAGCAACCTCCTAAACCCATCAATGGTTGTGGAACTTATTAGAGTCGATTCTTACAAGTTTAGAGGTACAAACAACCTCTAAAATTTCTGATTTATTAGGGTTCAATACAACCCACAAGTGTTGAAATAACATAAGTTTGCCATAGTTCATATGGTGAGACTTATGTTTGATGCAAGTGTGAACTTTGGATGCTTTGGCATTTCAAACTTGATTCCACACCTCACTTGATGATTTCCTTATTAATATACTAGTTAGTTCTTTATTTCTTGTAATTCATGACCCTCCGAATCATCCTTGTGATGATTTTGTGTAGTGGTGAATCATATAAAGAGGTTACACCTCAATGCTTGACTTACATGATAATATATGACAATCTATGATGGACTTAGTTGTAGGATATTAATATAACTATATAAGTATACATATATATATATATATATAAACTTGGACAAGTTTGTGATAATAATCGGCTAATGGTTATTCATCATGAACTAGGGCTAACGTATCTACGATTCTAAGCCACTTGTTATTGATTCTAATGGGCAAACTAGGACCCATGAAATCACACATAACTTAGTGTCATAAACAAGTACTTAGAACTAGATAATACTTTTGTAAATACATATTTTTTGTACTTTAAATTCCAAATCTGAATCTTCCATCTTAAATCCATTAACTCACACACCTTCGTTTACCCTTGTAGGGTGACATCGGTGTTCCATCCTCCAACTTACAACTCTCCACGGGATTTAAAGGAAAGCTTTGCAAAACCGTGAGTACACTCGAACCCATTTTTAAGCTTTACACTTTTTGGGTGCAATATGTTTAACCTATGAAAATCACAATCACACTTATGCTTTATTTAAACACACAAACAATCCAATACATGCATGCATATGTTATACTTGATTCGTTAATCTAGGTTTGTTCGTTTTGTGATTAAACTTGTCATTAACTTTGTACGAGCCTACCCTTAACAGGTATAGCGCTATAGGAGTAACGCACCGCCCGTGAACATGAGGTCATGTTAAGTTTTTAAACATTTGCGTTAAACCTTGGTTTGACTTGATTATTCACATGCTAGATTTATGTTAATCTTGATAACAGAATTTTCCATGTGGATTCGTTTAAACACTTTTTATCTTTTACTATGTATTAAAACTTGTGTACTCGCCAATGCATTTTGTGCTGAACTATACTTCTAAACATGTTACAGGTTGAAGATGATGATCATGATGAATCAAGTAGGCACGACTTAGAAACACACATTGAAATACTAGATTTGATTACTTTATTTTGTTGAACTTGTTGTGTTTATCTTTTCAATGTTGTAATTTGAATTTCCTATGTTGTACTTGACAATTATTTTGTTATGAAATGAAATCGGTTTTGAATTAATTATTGTCACAAATATTGTTATGTGTAATGAGCAATCTATTTCGTCTCATTCTGATGTTTCCGCCATCGGTTGGGGTGTGACACTTGGTGGGTACAAGATTCCACCAAGTTTTAGCAAGAAAACAAAAGGTACTTGAATATTGTACAAAACAGAAAGTTTAGAGGTGCTTGCAACTCTTAAACTCATAAGAATCATCCATCCACAAGTCCTACAATCATGAGTTCGATTGTGGACAAGTTTGGCACAAGATTCACAAGATAAATAATGAAAGAAGATGAGTTTGTAAAAGTTTTTATAAATCAGAATGTAAATTTGACTTTGGAGCCTTATGTAAGTGATGTATCACCTGATTACACCTTGGTGAATCTTGGATAACATCATTGAAGGTCATCCAAGTAGATTGGTACAAGAAACCATGAGAAAAAGTAGAAGAAAAGAGGTCAAAACTCACTATTTTGAGCAAAGGTATAATCTGCCAACATTGGAAATTTGGATGAATTGAGAGGATTTGAGAGTGTTTGAGGAGTTTGAAAAGTGGAAAAGAGTGTTAGAATAGGTGTATCTATAGTGGGGGATTAGGGTTAGGTGTAAAGAGTGAATTAAAGTGAGTTAGGTGGAAGTTGGATGACAAAAGAGAGCCAATCCGTGAGCTGAAACGAAGTTGCTGTGGATCTTTATTCCTCGTGCGTCGCGGAGCTGGAAGAAGCTCTTGCCGCGTGTCGTGGTCGGGTTCTACCGAGAAACTTTCAATAATTTGCAATTCAGTCCCTGTAGTTTGGTTTATTCGATGTTTCGTGTTATATTGTGCATAAATGATAATTTATTTAGTATAAAACATGTGCTAACGTATTGATTGAGTATTGCGAGAGTGTAAACAAGTATTTACATGAATAAAGGGTATACGAATACGTATTTTACGATAGTTTGTAAGTAAAACATGTATGTGTTTACGTGAACGATGAATAGTTGTCGATCATGTAAATGAGATAAATGTAAAACGAATACGTGAAATAAATGTATAATTTAGGTAAAATAACCAAGTTTTATTACGAATTAAAGCTTCAAATTACGAATTGGAAGTGAAATATGAATACGATACGGGTGCAAGTTTCCAAAAATAGAAGTATAAATAATCTTTCTAATTAAGGAAGGTTTCAAAAAGCGAGGCGTTACAACGGGAGTGTGCGGCCTCCTGACAAGTGTGCGGTCATGCATAAGGGGTGTTGTACATCATGCATTTGTGACTTATATATTTGATAGTGTGCGACTATGCTCCATGCACTTGTACATTGTGCACTAAATATGTAATAGTCAGAAATGTGTGGCCAACAGTGTGCGACTTGCATAATCTGTTTGTACGATGTGCAACTAAGGTTTGTACATCACCTGAGTGTCTGGTCCTGTAGTGTGCGGCGTGCATCATGAAGGTGTAATCTAAGCAGTCTAGTGTGTACATTTTATGAATATGTGGCAATGAGTGTACGGTGACACTTTATTCCCCAGATATCATTCATTTTCCAGAATCAAAGTCAATCATAACACAACAATTCCTAACGGACAAGCAGATCTAAATATCTGTCTCACGAATCTAGGCCTAATGCTATGAATACTCGTAATCCAGATTCAAGATTCACACTTACACATTTCATCATGAAGAACATTATATCATACAAACTTAATAGCATCTTGTATACAAAACTCTCATTTCTTGTTAACATCATTCATGAGTCAGACATCATCAAACAACCCATTTTTAACTTATTTAGTGACAATTAGTGAAGGACATGAACTAAAACAGTGAAACATACCAAATCCTTCCTAAACATTTTCTAAACATAATCATTTAAACATTTTGTGAACATCACACATACGAGACCTTTCACACCTTGAAACCTACAAGAATCCTAGTTCATTTCTCATGTAAATCACCTCATACGAAATCACTAACACATGAAACCATTAACACATTGCAACATACAATATCATCGGGTCCTAGTTCATTGCTTACACAATCCCATTTAAGCATGTTTTATCATATCATTTATGTTCATCATGTTTCAAGTATGAGCATTCTCTTTTAAGACAACTAAAGAAGCACAATCTTAACCACTAAAACCATACTAACCTGGAACAAGAATAGAAAAGAGAGTGTGCGAGAAAACAAGAAGATCTTCTAGAAAGAAAGAAGATTTATTGATGAATGAGCTGTTGCTCCCTTATAGAGATCTTCAAATGGGGAAAGATTTCCAAAAGGGGAAAGGTTTCTGAAAAGAGGAGAGAGGGAGGGAGAGGGTGTCACTGCCACAAGGATTGGAAAACATTCCCTAGGGTTTGGCAGATGTATCTATTTATACATAAAAGGTTATGCACACCTACATATGTACGGCTAGTGTGTGCGCCCTTAATCCATAGTGTGCAGCCTCATTAGGGTTGATTGTGGGTTGGGATTGGGCCTAAATAAAGAGGGTGTGCGAGTGAGTGGGGGTGCACGACTGCACTATATGGTTGCACACTAATATTCCAGTGTATGGGTGGGATGGAGTGTGCGGCCTATCCACCTAATATCAATTTGTCTATATTACATGTAACATTAATTCTTCTAACACATAATATAAACTTTTATAATTAAACAAATATTTAAACATTTTTATTAATCACGCAAAATTACAACGCAAAAGAAATGATACGAGGTTATAAGTGCGAGTTGTCACATTATCCCCAAGTTGAAAGAAATTTCGTCCCGAAATTTAGCATGCGATTACTGAATAAGCTAAGTGTTTCCGCGGGGTGTCACATATTAGGCCAAAGCATGTCACACCAAACGTCACGTGAACTAACAATGTCGCAACCCCCGTCCCCCTATACAATATAGGAACGGGCGGCCGCAGCCAGTTTCGGTGGTATCTGGTATTGTCTAATTTGGCAGCGGAATTTTCATCAGGACCGTAGTTAGGAAATATTTGATCAGAGTAAGATACCACATTTTCATAGTATTAAACACATGGGATAAAACCCAAGTTTTAAGTACACACATTTTCATAGGAATAAATCCTATTTTTATATACTAAAAACATATATTTCTTTTTAGGTAACTTTATTGCCACTTTTCCAAGCCTTCAGTGCTGTCCAGCTGGCTTCTATTTGGCTTTCACATTTTTGTTACCTGAAACGCGTTTAAAAACATTTTGTCAGTGGGAAATACTGGTGAGTGAATCCCAGTTTAATCAAGTTTAAATAAAATCCATTGTACAGTATTGAGGGCGGTCTCGCAATTACATTTGTTTCCAAGTCATACCAATTACCACCCACGGTACTGTCAAACCCGACTTGTGGAAAAGTTACTCCTCGCAAGGCAGTAACTAATTTTGTATACAAAACCCCAACATACCGACGATAATTGTATCCTTACAAATACTCAATAACTGCTTAATATATAATTAAATGTGTGAGGTTTTGTAAAAAAAAAAACAGTTTGCAAAAAGGAGATTACTCACATTGCTGTCTTAGATTATCCTTTAGGGTTTCCTGGTGACAATCTATAATTTACACAAATGCACACGTGTTAGTATAATAACCCATTTTAACATTAGTAATACCCTCCCTGAGACGGCATTCCAACGACTACGTCGGGCAGAACCACGACAGCCGTTACGGAACCCTAGATCAATCGAGCAGCGTATCTAATACGTATCTAGGGGTTATGATACTTACAACGGAGCAGAACTTCGTTATTTAGGGGGGGTATTATGCCCGAGTATAGTGTATACTACGTAGAAATTGAGAGAGAATTGAAAAGTTTGAGCGAATTCGACTGAAGTCCCGAGCTCCAGCTTTATAAGGGCTGAGTTTGGGTTTCTCGCGGCCCGCGTAAAACAAGACAAGGTCCTACGCGGCCCGCGTCAAAGTTGGTCAATGGTGTAGCTGATCCGGGTCACAGGGTAGGTTCAACACGCGTCGGCCACGTGTCAGCACCGGAGCTTGCCTGGTTTTTAAGTTGTCGCGGCCCGCGTAAGACGTAGCCATGGGCTACGCGGCCCGTGACAAGGTGAATTTCTTTGTTTTTATTTTATTTTCAATGTTAGATCATAATTTGGGCTCGGTTTTCACATACGGGGTGTAATTTAAGACATATTGGGATAATTTAAATATTTTTAGGGTGTCGGAAATAATTCGAGGGTGTCGATTTTCTTTAGGGTTATTATATCCTCCCCACCTTGTTTTAGAGCTCGTCCTTGAGATCTACTGGAATAGGTGTGGATATTTCCTTTGCATTTCCGATTCAAGTTCCCATGTGTATTCAGGTCCTCTTTTGGAGTCCCACTTCACTTTGACTAGAACTAATCTCTTGTGCTTAAGGTTCTTGACTTTCCTGTCTTCAATCTGTAGAGGCTTTTCTACAAACTTGAGTTGTTCATTTACCTCTATATCCTTAAGAGGTACTACAAGTGATTCATCGGCTAGACATTTCTTGAGATTAGATACATGAAATACATCATGTATTCCTGCCATTTCCTCTGGCAGTTGTAGCTGATAGGCTACAGGTCCTATTCTTCTAATAATCTCAAAAGGTCCAACATACCTGGGGCTTAGCTTTCCTCTTTTGATGAATCTTACCACTCCTTTCCAAGGAGAGACTTTTAACAATACTTTATCTCCTACTTGAAATTCCAACGGTTTTCTTATAGTTGTCAACATAGCTCTTTTGTCGATCACGTGCTGTTTTTAGTCGTGCCTTGACTTGAATGATCTTGTCGGTTGTTTCTTGTACTATCTCAGGTCCAGATAGTTGTTTTTCCCCAATTTCTGCCCAACAGACTGGGGTTCGGCACTTTCGTCCATAAAGTGCTTCGAATGGTGCAGCGTTGATACTTGTGTGATAACTATTATTATAAGAAAATTCTATTAATGGTAAGTGATCATCCCAATTACCTCCGAAATCAATTACACAAGCTCTAAGCATGTCTTCCATTGTCTGAATTGTCCTTTCGCTTTGTCCGTCTGTTTGAGGATGGTAAGCTGTGCTTAGATTTAACTTGGTTCCCATGGAGTTTTGGAAACTTGACCAAAAATGAGAGGTAAACCGGCTATCCCTATCAGAAACAATTGATAAAGGAATTCCATGTAATGAAACAATTTCATTTACATATAATTTAGCTAATTGTTCCATACTAAAAGTTTCTTTCATGGGTAGAAAATGAGCTGACTTGGTTAGCCTATCTACAATCACCCAGATTGTATCATTACCTTTTCTTGTTTTGGGTAATTTGGTAACAAAGTCCATTGTTATCAATTCCCATTTCCACACTGCCATTTCTAACTGTTGTAACAAACCTGAGGGTTTCTGATGTTCAGCTTTAACTTGGGAACAAGTTAGACATTTAAAAACATAGGCTGCTATGTCCTTTTTCATTCCTATCCACCAGAAATTCTTTCTTAAATCCTGGTACATTTTATCACTTCTTGGATGCATCGTATACTTAGACTTATGGGCTTCTTCTAATATACAATGATGTAGGTTTCCTAATTTAGGTATCCACATTCTCTTTTTATGGAATTTCCAAATTCCATCTGTTCCTTGTTCTAATTCCTTAATCATACCTTTTAGTTTTTCAGTATCATCCTTGATTACCGAGTCTTGTGCTTCTCTTATCTGATCATTTAAATCTACTTGCAGATTTAATTTAAGAAAACGTACCCTTTTTGGCTTTTCGTGATACTTTCGGCTTAAAGCATCTGCCACTACATTTGCTTTTCCTTCATGATACTGGATATCACAATCATATCACTAAGCATTTCCATCCAACGTCTTTGTCTCATATTCAACTCCTTTTGCCCGAATACATACCTTAAACTCTTATGATCGGTGAATATGGTAAACTTACTACCATAAAGATAATGTCTCCAAATTTTAAGGGCAAAAGTTATGGCTCCTAATTCTAGATCATGGGTTGAATAATTCTCTTCATGATTCTTAAGTTGTCTAGATGCGTAAGCTATAACCTTTTGGCGTTGCATCAACACACATCCATAACCTAACTTAGAAGCGTCGCAATATACTATAAAATTTTCAGTTCCTTCTGGTAACGCTAGTATAGGTGCGTGGGTTAATCTTTGCTTAAGAATTCTAAATGCTTCTTCTTGTTTGGTCCCCATTCAAACTTAATGGATTTACAGGTTAACTTAGTTAAGGGAATGGCTATTCTAGAAAAATCTCGAATAAATCTTCTATAATAACCGGCCAATCCTAAGAAACTTCTAACCTCGGTTGGTGATTAAGGGGTTTTCCATTTGGTAATCGCCTCGATCTTTGTTGGGTCCACATGAATTCCTTCATGATTAACTAAGTGTCCAAGAAACTGTACCTGTTCTAGCCAAAACTCGCACTTTGAAAATTTAACGTAGAGCTTTTCCTTTCTTAATAGACTTAAAAGAGCGTGCAGATGCTTTGCATGATCTTCCTTACTTTTAGAATAAATGAGAATATTATCAATAAAAACAATTATGAATTTATCCAAATATGGCTTACATATTCGGTTCATCATGTCCATAAATGTGGCTGGGGCATTGGTTAAACCAAATGGCATGACAGTAAATTCATAATGGCCATACCTTGTTCTAAATGCGGTTTTAGGAATGTCTTATACCTGTACCTTTAATTGATGATATCCTGATCTTAAATCGATCTTAGAGAAAAATCGAGCTCCTTGCAATTGATCGAACAGATCATCGATTCTTGGTAATGGGTACCGGTTCTTAATTGTGACCTTGTTTAATTCACGGTAGTCAATGCACATACGCATTGATCCGTCATTCTTTTTAACGAATAAAATCGGTGCTCCCCAAGGCGATGAGCTTGGCTGAATGAATCTTTTCTCTAATAATTCATCTAACTATCCTTTCTCTAATAATTCATCTAACTATCCTTTCTCTAATAATTCATCTAACTGTTTCTTCAGTTCCTGCATTTCGGCGGGTGCCAAACGGTAGGGTGCTTTGGCAATTGGTGCTGTTCCTGGCAATAGGTGGATTCTGAATTCAACTTCTCTGTCTGGCGGTAGTCCTGGTAATTCTTCTAGAAATACATCTGAAAACTGAGACACTACTGGAATGTCTTTTAGTTCTTTTCCTTTAGTGTTAGTGATTATGGAAATCAAATATACCATAGATCCTTTTCTTATATAACTTGCAGTTTTCATCACAGAGATGAATTTAGTGGATCTAGAGGGCTTATGATGTGTTCAAAATGTAACATATAAATTTCATCAAATGAGGCATAAAACTAACCCTTTTTTAGTACTAATGTTGGAAAAAGTGTGCTTTTGTCTTCCTTTTGTATTTTCAGGATTAAATGAGCTCAAATTGACAAAAGAAGCAAAAAGACATCAAAATCTAACATAAATACAAGAAAAGGGACAAGACGTGACATGCCCGACCCCACGATAGCATCTTCCCAAGCAAAACAAGAGATCAGAAGCCTGAACACGCCCCGTGCTCAGCCAGCACGGGGGCGTGCCCAAGTGTCAGTAGAAAAGACAAAGTGGTAGAAGCTTCTATTGCCCACCACGGGGCCGTGCTCAGCGGACACGGGGCCATGGTCAACTAGAAGATTCGCACAATCCAGCAAATCTGCATAGTACAAAGATTCTTCTGCACCACGGGGTCGTGCTCAGCGGACACGGGGGCTTGGTCAACTAATAAGACAAAGCTGCATTAAATGAAGAAAGAGAAGGATGTGGACACGGGGGCGTGGTCAACTAATAAGACAAAGCTGCATTAAAAATCAAGAGAAAGTTTCGGGGGACCCACTTCCAATGGCGGACCAACGTACCCTCATGGATTACTTACGACCCACCGTAGGCAATCTCGGCGCCGCTATCAATGCACCAAATGTCGAAGCTAACAACTTCGAACTTCGGCCGCATTTGATACAAATGCTCCAAAACTCCGCAACCTTTCATGGGCTTGCGGACGAGGATCCCCATCTACATATTACTAATTTCTTGGAAATATGTGATACTTTTCGGATCAATGGAGCATCAAACGACGCCATTCGCCTTAGGATGTTTCCATTTTCACTAAAAGACCGAGCTAAGGCTTGGCTCAACACCCTCCCAGTTGGCTCGGTAAACACCTGGGATGAACTAGCCCAAAAGTTTCTATATAAGTATTTCCCTCCTGCTAAAACGGCTAAATTAATGACTGAAATTAATACATACTCACAAGAGGATGGGGAATCCTTATATGAAACTTGGGAAAGGTTCAAGGAGCTACTAAGAAAGTGTCCTCATCACGGTCTAGCAGTGTGGCAACAGGTATCCACTTTCTACAATGGGTTGTTGCCACACACAAGACAAACACTCGATTCTAGCTCCGGGGGACTTTTAGGTAATCGTCGCCCAAATGAAATATATAATCAAATTGAGGAAATTGCTCAAACCAATTTTCAATGGCACACTCCCCGAGGTAATAAATCTATTGCTCCGGGCGCCCATAAGGTTGATGAAAGCACTTCTTTACAAGCCCAAATCGAGGCCCTCTCTTCAAAAATCAAAAAGTTAGAAATGACAAAAACGGCCTCGGTTATGGCTTGTGAAGGGTGTGGTGGGTCACATGAAAATTGGAGTTGTATGAAAGAATTAGATGAACAAACAGAAACGGTAAACTACATTGATAATAGATCTAGGCCGTCGGGTCCTCCAACGGGTACCTACAACCAAGGATGGCGTAACCACCCAAATCTTGGTTGGAGAGATCCCGACAAAAGTAGTAACCAACAAAACCAACGAACTATTTTTCAACAACCACAAAATTTCTCTCAACAACAAGGTGGAAGAGAAAGGCTTGAAGATACCATATCTCGCCTCATCTCCGACACCGAAAAGAAAAACTCGGATCGATTTCAACAATTGGAATCAAATTTTAGAAATCAACAAGCTAGCATTCAAAACGTTGAAAAACAATTAAATCAACTAGCTCAAAATTTCTCCGAGAGACCACAAGGCGCGTTACCAAGTAATACCGAAACCAACCCAAAGGCACAAGTACACCTCATCACATTGAGAAACCGAACCGTGGGTCCCGAGGATGCCCCATTACCGCCAGTTGAAGGAGGTCAACGCCAAAGCACGACTTCACCTACACCTCAACTAGAAAAGGCTTCTTCACCAAATCAAGAGCCCACCAAGACTCCTCCAATTCCGTACCCCGGTAGGTTAAATCGTCAAAAGACCGATGAGCAATTCGCAAAGTTCGAAAGTTTACTAAAACAATTGCATGTCAATATTCCTTTTATTGAGGTCCTAACCCAAATGCCTAAATATGCAAAATTCATGAGGGATTTCCTCACTCACAAAAGGAAAGTTGAATCATTGCAATTAGTTAACTTGGGCGAAGAATGCTCCGCTTTAGTACTCAACAAACTTCCACAAAAGAAAATCGATCCCGGGAGCTTCACAATTCCTTGCTCGATTGGGAAGTCCCCCGTTCGTAATGCATTAGCCGATCTTGGGGCTAGCATTAACCTCATGCCCACATCAATGTTCAAACGACTCGGCCTAGGAGCAACTAGCCCTACAAAGATGAGCATACAACTCGCCGACAGGTCCGTCAAATTTCCACAAGGTGTCGCTGAAAATCTACTGGTCAAGGTTGACAACTTCGTTTTTCCAACTGACTTTGTCATCCTAGACATGGAAGAAGACACCGATGTCCTTCTCATTCTCGGGAAGCCATTTCTAGCCACCGCCCAAGCAGTGGTGGATATGAATGACAGGACGTTAACATTGAAATTTGGGGACGAGGAAGTGAAGTTTGAATGTGGAAAGAAGATAGAGGAAGAAGACCCGGTCAACTACATGAAGGTCATAGACTCAAGCTTGGATGACGCTCTCCGACGGTGTAACATGGGATGCAATACATCCCACTTGGGTAACATATGACCAGGCTTTGGGTCTAGCCAAGGACCCTTATAAACGTGGCGCACCATGGAGGCATTCCACGGAACTATCCGTAGTTTAGTTTAGATTAATTTTCTTGTTTTCTAGTTAGTTTTAATTTTCAGGAATAAAACACACTTGAGATGGCAAAGGATACAAGGGAAACTTGAACCAGCACTCCATACAGGAAAACAGAACCGTCCGACAAATTTCTTCATTTACAGTAAGCTCGGCACGGGCCGTGTCCACCCAACACGGCCCCGTGCTGCATAGTCTGCAGAAAAAGAACCAGTTCAGGTAACTGGACACGGGCCGTGTTCACCCAACACGCCCCCGTGTCCAGACTTCTGTTTCTCTTGTTTTAATTTTGTTACTGGCACTTGAACACGGGGCCGTGCCCGGATCACACGGGGCCGTGTTCAGCGTCTAGTAACACAATTTTTTTGCTTTTCACACCTTTTTACACATTCAATCAACCTAAAAACTTATTTTTGGGACACATTGAGGACAATGTGTAATTTAAGTGTGGGGGGGATGCTAAAACCTTGAATCTTGCAAGTCCTAAATACAAGCCTTACACAAAACTCTATTGGAATCGCTAATCACCCCAATTTTTTTTCAAAAATTTTCATCTTTTTTTACTTGTCTAGGTTTAACTCGGGAAATTCAAGTTCTAAAAAGGTTATATTTTTACGAATTTACAACCGATAGCGTCGTGATAAAAAGAACCAACATAAGAAAATTATGAAAAGGCATGACAAGCTTAGATAAAATTTGATTATATATACTTGATCACATAAAAACCCATTCCCACAAAAGTGAGTTTTGAGCCTTTATTGAGCAAACACTTACATATCATTTGACTAAATGCTCATTTTCGTTTCTTGTGTGAATAGCCGCTTGGTTCTTACGACTCTAGAACTTGCCATGACGATACATTCCCGGTCCTTACCAACTTAAACCCGAGTAAGTAAATGATGGAGACATTAGGACTAACCCCCTTTTTATTTCTACACCATTATTTTTCTTTTTTTTTTACCACCTACCCAAAATCCCCCTAGTTAGCCCCTTTAAGCCTAAACCTTTTCATTTCATAACCCAAACCAAACACCCTTTTTACCCACCAAAACCTTTTTCATTTTTAACCCTTTGTTTTAGTAACAAGTTCGGTTCTTCATATGACTTTTCAAAAAAAAAAAAAAAAAAAAATTGTGTTGTTGATGAAACAAAAGAAAATAAACAAACAAGTTCATCAAAAATAACTTTGTTTGAATAATAGCTTCATCAAAATAAAAAGTTACAAAAAATAAAAAGTCTTACGAAAACCGACACTTGTTACGCTTTTCGCCTTTTTTCTACTAACCACCAACCCAACCACCTACCTTTAACCCAAGCCTAACCCTTTACCCACAAAGTCCTCTTAATATTTACAAAGGTATATAAGTTAAAAAGGAGGAGGATTGATTGCTTGGCAAGCTTATGGTAGGAGTAAGTTCCATGCCGCTCTCGAGTGATCCACAAAAATACATTTTCGGCCGAGTGTTGAGTGATCCCCGTGAGGTATGTGAACTTGTATATAAATAGAATTTTACAAAGGCATGTTATGCCCTAATAAGTAATTTATCTTATGAAAAGTTTTAAATAAATCATGACGAATAGGATTGTAAATAAATAAAAATTAAATTAAATAAAGAATCTTGGAAATCCCGACACTCTACGACAAGCCCAAAACCTTCTTTTCTACCCATTCCATTTGGGAGTGTAAATAGCCACATATTAAAGAGTTTTGCTTGAGGACAAGCAAAGATTCAAGTGTGGGGGTATTTGATGTGTTCAAAATGTAACATATAAATTTCATCAAATGAGGCATAAAACTAACCCTTTTTTAGTACTAATGTTGGAAAAAGTGTGCTTTTGTCTTCCTTTTGTATTTTCAGGATTAAATGAGCTCAAATTGACAAAAGAAGCAAAAAGACATCAAAATCTAACATAAATACAAGAAAAGGGACAAGATGTGACATGCCCGACCCCATGATAGCATCTTCCCAAGCAAAACAAGAGATCAGAAGCCTGAACACGCCCCGTGCTCAGCCAGCACGGGGGCGTGCCCAAGTGTCAGCAGAAAAGACAAAGTGGTAGAAGCTTCTATTGCCCACCACGGGGCCGTGCTCAGCGGACACGGGGCCGTGGTCAACTATAAGATTCGCACAATCCAGCAAATCTGCATAGTACAAAGATTCTTCTGCACCACGGGGTCGTGCTCAGCGGACACGGGGGCGTGGTCAACTAATAAGACAAAGCTGCATTAAATGAAGAAAGAGAAGGATGTGGATACGGGGCCGTGGCCACTGGACACGGGGCCGTGCCCGGGCTTCTGTTCAGCCTATAAATAGAAGTGCTTGGCTCAAACTCAAACCATCCCTTGGCACACCACCTCTCTCACACTTCACCCACCACCCACCACCACCATAACACCATCATCCACCACCATCATCCATTGTCCATCGTAGAGTGTGTGAGTCGTCTCGGGATCCAAGATTGATCGTAAGAGTTCTTGACAATCAAGGCCATGTTTGCCTAAGTCTCTTACATCACTTGGTGAAGACAAAGTGTCTAGTGTAATACTTTTTATTTCTAATCTTTTGCACTTTTTATTTGGTTTTGTATTAATGACTTTAATAACTAGTTGCTTATGTTGAAGGTGATCTTTCCTTATCGTTTGTCCGTGGTGTCTTGGCATTATTTTACTGTCTATATAAAATAAAATATTTTCACCATTCATATCTCCACGGTCTATATGGAGGTATGTTGGCTACCTGGTCGGGGGTTAAGGGAACGGTTTGGTAAAGGTCTTGCCATTGTTCAGCGTTTAGAGGTCCTGCAATGGACCTGGGTCAAATTTAGTAGGACCTCCTTCAATACTTCACGGTATTGGATGGCGGGGGTCCAAACTCTTTGATCCCCTCATAAGTTAACTACTATTAATACTATAACCCGGCTATTTAGGACTGTATCCCTGCTGACTCAGACTACTTAGTCGAGGGTAACGTCACCTCCAAAAGAGGGGCCTACCATAATTTGCATTAATAACTTAATTAATTATCTTCCAATAATCCACCCTTTTAGGATTGTATCCTTGCTGACTCAAACTACTGGGGTGAGGGTAACGTCACCTTCAAAAGAGGGGCCTACTACAATAACTAAGATAATCTCTTAATTATGTGTAAAAGTGCGGAAATAATCAAAGGTTACACTAGATACGAGTCGGAACCAAGTGATTCATCTTGTCTATCTGTTTTTCTTTTATTTTTATTTTCAGCATTTTAGTTAGTTTTTATTTTTCTTAGTTTAAAACATTTTTCTAAACTTTTTGATTTGATTAGACGTTGAGGATAAACCGGTACTAAAAGCTCTTGTGTCCTTGGACGACCTCGGTATCTTACCAACACTATACTACGCTCACGATGGGTGCACTTGCCTATATGTGTGTCTAGTGTTAGTAAATATCGTGTTTTATATATTTAAAACTTGACTAAAAAGTGTTAAAGGGGATTAAAATATATACCTAATAAATATAACACTGGAATACGCATCAGCTTATCTCCTTTAATTGTGATCTTTTCACCCTTTGGTAAATTTACTTGAATTGACTTTTGATCACATAAAATATTAGTTTTATTGGCCATTAACCAATCCATTCCTAATGCAATATCAAATCCTGCCAGATTCATTGGGTAAAGATTTACAATATACTTTTGATTTAAAAATTCTATTCTTGCTCCCTGCAAGATTTCAGAAATCCTAACTGTTTCTCCATTCGTTGTCTCGACTAGACATTCTTGTGAGAGTTTAGTTAATGGTTGATTGAGAAGTTTGCAAAATGAAGTATTAATAAAACTTTGGTTTGCACCAGAGTCAAATAATACTTTAGCAAAAACATCATTGACTAAAAACGTACCGGCTATGACGTCCGGAATCATTTTGGCTTCATCTGCAGTTAGAACAAATGCTCTAGCATTTTTAGTGTTCTTGTTGTTCGTAGCTGGAGCCAATTTTGGACTATTTGGCTTAATATGACCTTTTTCTCCACAGTTGAAGCATAGTCCATTAGTAGGTTTCCTTCTACAGTCTTATTCCTTGTGCCCAGGTACTTTGCAGATATTGCACTAAGTGGAGCATCTTCCTGAATGCTTCTTCTTACAAGCTTTGCAGTATGGTGCAGAGGTAGAACCTATATTCCTACGATTAGAATTCCCAGAACGGAATTCTTGAGTAAGTCTTTGGGTTAGGTTCCTCTTCTGGTCTTCTTCTCTAGTATGGATTAATTCATCTGTCAAGGTATTTGCGAGTTCTACAGCTTCTTCTATAGTTTGGGGTCTAGCTGCTTTGACTACATGTCTAATCTCTCCAATTAATCCCTAGATGTAACGGGAGATTAATAACGGTTCTGGTTGGTACTATTCTAGCATATTGAAAGAATGTGGTAGTATATCCCTTACTATCTACCCCGGTCATTCTAAGGTTTAGAAACTTATTTGCTATCTGTTCCTTTTCATTGGGAGGGCAGAATTTTCTTTCTATCATATTCTTAAATTCCTCCCATTCCATGTTGTAAACCCTATCATTTCCTCTAGACTGGGGGATAGTGTTCCACCATTCTAAGGTTGAATTCTTAAATAGATTAGAAGTAAACATTATCTTGTCTTCTTCAGCACACTTGCTTATTTTTAAAACAGTCTCAGTCTTTTCTATCCAGCGTAGAGCTGCAATGGGTCCTTCATTGCCCGAGAATTCTATTGGTTTACAGGACCAGAATTCTTTATAAGAACAACCATAAGGCATGGTTCTTCTTCTTTTGGGAATGGGCACTTGAAGTACGGGTCCATTGTTCACGCTGTGTTCTGGTTCAATTGGTCGTTTACTGCTATGCTTACTTTTATTTTCCGCATCCTTAACAGTTTGAAGAATATATGGCATTGCATCTATAATTCCTTGTGCCACTATGTGTTGGATGGCACTATTATCCACTTGGTTTCCATTGTTATTGATGCTCGGATTCTCATTAACTAAGTTAATGTTACTCTGGTTATCGTTATTCAGATTTTCTTGATTTCCTTCGTCGGCCATCTGAATTTTAAACAGTTACCACGTATTAATATCACAAAATAATTTTTTAATATAGCCAATCACATGACACGCATTTTGGTCAAAAGCGTCGATCATTACGACTTTACTCTATTCATATAATATGCATCTATTACACACCAGTACTGAATTTAAAATTACAATACCGACTGAAATTTAAAGTTACACTACTAATAGTAGGCATCCGTAGTTTTTTTTTCATACACAAACACACATATTATATTATTTTATTATAAATATTATTATTACTACCGTTTTCACCATCACATTCATGGATATGGATTCATCCAGAAATCCATATTGCGCTCGTCGTACTTCCAGACGAGTCGCTCTCCCACCTATCGCATTCTTTCACTACTCTCTAAAATTTCCTCACCAAATGTCCTAAGTTCTTGTACATTGTCTGCACTCATTGGGGGTGCAGGTTCTGGGACTGGGTTCGGAATCTGGGGTGCGGGTTCCTGGTACGGAGGTATAGGGGCCTGGTATGGGTAAGGATTTTCTAGAATCTCTCTAATGAATACATCATTATCATAATAAGGATCTAGAGGATCTAACCCTGGGTAGGCTCCTAGGTTCGGCATGGGTATGTCTTCGTGTATCGGGTAGCGTTGCACATAGTCCCTAACGTCATCCCACCAGGGGTCATAATTTGGGTCTAAGGGATTTGGTGCTGGTACCCTAGGTATTTCCTCCGGGTTGAAATCATGCATTTCTACTTGATTTCCAGGGTTTTCTATCTCCATCGGTTGGTCAGGAATTTGGTGGTTGTGGTTGGGGTGCTATCATTTGTTCCAGGTGAGGGTCAGCTGCAGTGGTTGCTAGGATGTGGATATTGGCTATACCCCTATTAAGCATATCCTGGGCATAGGCATCGGTTTCTCTTTTGGCTGTGGCTAGTACTATCTGGTCTTGTAACTTTTTAATACATTTCCTACGCTCATGTGCCCCTCGACTGAACCATCCACGATTTTTTTGAGGGAATGGCTCCTCGGACTGAGCTTTAAACACGAATATTCCTTCTTCCGTATCAGCAGAGTACCCTGAGAGGGCAGGCTGAGAAGAGGCACCTTCGCTTCTAGGCGAACCAGACAATTGACGGTACGAGTCAGATGGTCCTTGGTCGCTCATACTGTAAACTAACAAATAGTCAAATAACACATAACAAGAAATACAATTATGCACGTATTCCCGTAATTTATTTCCTAACAATTTGAATTTTGGTGTCACCAGAACACTTCTGTGGCTGAATCAGTGGCTTAGCTCTGATACCACCTTCTGTCGCAACCCCCGTCCCCCTATACAATACAGGAACGGGCGGCCGTGGCCAGTTTCGGTGGTATCTGGTATTGTCTAATTTGGCAGCGGAATTTTCATCAGGACCGTAGTTAGGAAATATTTGATCAGAGTAAAATACCACATTTTCATAATATTAAACACATGGGATAAAACCCAAGTTTTAAGTACACACATTTTCATAGGAATAAATCCTATTTTTATTTAATAAAAACATCTATTTCTTTTTAGGTAACTTTATTGCCACTTTTCCAAGCATTCAGTGCTGTCCAGCTGGCTTCTATTTGGCTTTCACATTTTTGTTACCTGAAACGCGTTTAAAAACATTTTGTCAGTGGAAAATACTGGTGAGTGAATCCCAGTTTAATCAAGTTTAAATAAAATCCATTGTACAGTATTGAGGGCGGTCTCGCAATTACATTTGTTTCCAAGTCATACCAATTACCACCCACGGTACTGTCAAACCCGACTTGTGGAAAAGTTACTCCTTGCAAGGCAGTAACTAATTTTGTATACAAAACCCCAACATACCGACGATAATTGTATCCTTACAAATACTCAATAACTGCTTAATATATAATTAATTGTGTAAGTTTTGTAAAAAAAAAAACAGTTTGCAAAAAGGAGATTACTCACATTGCTGTCTTAGATTATCCTTTAGGGTTTCCTGGTGACAATCTATAATTTACACAAATGCACACGTGTTAGTATAATAACCCATTTTAACATTAGTAATACCCTCCCCGAGACGGCATTCCAACGACTACGTTGGGCAGAACCACGACAGCCGTTACGGAACCCTAGATCAATCGGGCAGCGTATCTAATACGTATCCAGGGGTTATGATACTTACAACGGAGCAGAACTTCGTTATTTAGGGGGTATTATGCCCGAGTATAGTGTATACTACGTAGAAATTGAGAGAGAATTGAAAAGTTTGAGCGAATTCGACTGAAGTCCCGAGCTCCAGCTTTCTAGGGGCTGAGTTTGGGTTTCTCGTGGCCCGTGTAAAACAAGACAAGGGCCTACGTGGCCCGCGTCAAAGTTGGTCAACGGTGTAGTTGATCCGGGTCACAGGGTAGGTTCAACACGCGTCGGCCACGTGTCAGCACCGGAGCTCGCCTGGTTTTTAAGTTGTCGCGGCCCGCGTAAGATGTAGCCATGGGCTACGCGGCCCGCGACAAGGTGAATTTCTTTGTTTTTATTTTATTTTTATTGTTAGATCATAATTTGGGCTCGGTTTTCACATACGGGGTGTAATTTAAGACATATTTGGATAATTTAAATATTTTTAGGGTGTCGGAAATAATTCGAGGGTGTCGATTTTCTTTAGGGTTATTATAAACAACACTTTGACACGTTAAACGTGTTCATGTTAGTTCGTGGATGTTATCCAAACACATCATTTTACAACACCCCAACTTGAGTCATTTATTAATTCACAATTTCTTTTGGGTTAAGTTGTACGTCAATGGGTAAACGTATGCAGACCATGCGAAAGCTCGGTAATTAAGGTTGCACACGTAATTACGAAAGTGATGCGTGGAAGTCATACTAAACCCTATGATGTGCCAAACTCCATTCATCCGACCGTCTGTTCTCGATATGTGATCGGAGTGTCGCGCCCCGGTCAAATATAAAATTTATAAACCCAAATTACCCTTAACAATGTGTTAGTGGTAGTAAGGGGTCGAACCACGAAGAGTTTGTGGTTTGTGCGCGGATTTGATTGATTTTAAAGGTTTTGTCACAAATTACGAAGCTTGCTAAGAAATTTATCAATTTGTTTGTTTGAAAGTGTGTGGAATGGATCGACAAATTTGTTTTGATTATTTAACTACCAGGAACTTGAAAATGCACGAAAACTTTAATGAACGATTGAAACAATAAATGAGAACAAAATTTACACCCGGTTCAACAATTGCAAAGCCTAGGGTTACTAAATGTTTTAACTCGGTTTAGATGAATTAGTTCATTAACGGTTTTAGGATCACAAAGCTTAGGTGCCAATTGCTATCAATATTCAAGACGGACCACAATGCACTTCGTTACATCCGGCAATTAAATCCTAACACAAGATAAGGCATAAATACGCATATTCATTTCACAAAGTCAAATTTCATAACTCATTCGACAATTTGTAACTTCAATACAAACGTAAGACAATTATCCAATGTTTCAAATGCAATTCAAATCGTCACAAACCAAGTATCAAACAAATAGTAAACCCTAAACCTTATAGAAGTCAACACCGGGGTGAAACCCGCAGGAATTAGTCGCTCATGGTAGGATGAACGTGATCAACGGATGATTGGAACTTGAACATCAACATCTTGAAGCTTTGAAGTGATGAAAATGGTGATTAGGGTTTGGGATGAATGGTGGTGATGAGTGGATTGAAGTATTCATTTCACAAAGTCAAATTTCATAACTCATTCGACAATTTGTAAATTCAATACAAACGTAAGACAATTATCCAATGTTTCAAATGCAATTCAAATTGTCACAAACCAAGTATCAAACAAATAGTAAACCCTAAACCTTATAGAAGTTAACATCGGGGTGAAACCCGCAGGAATTAGTCGCTTATGGTAGGATGAACGTGATCAACGGATGATTGGAACTTGAACATCAACATCTTAAAGCTTTGAAGTGATGAAAATGGTGATTAGGGTTTGGGATGAATGGTGGTGATGAGTGGATTGAAGTATTCATTTCACAAAGTCAAATTTCATAACTCATTCGACAATTTGTAAATTCAATACAAACATAAGACAATTATCCAATGTTTCAAATGCAATTCAAATTGTCACAAACCAAGTATCAAACAAATAGTAAACCCTAAACCTTATAGAAGTTAACACCGGGGTGAAACCCGCAGGAATAGTCGTTCATGGTAGGATGAACGCGATCAACAGATGATTGGAACTTGAACATCAACATCTTGAAGCTTTGAAGTGATGAAAATGGTGATTAGGGTTTGGGATGAATGGTGGTGATGAGTGGATTGAAGTATGGATGGTGATTAGGGTTGTGGAATGAAGATGGATGATTGATTCGGTTGAAGATGTATGAAATCGATGGATTAGGGATGATGTGTGTTGGTTTCTAGGCTCCAAGAAATGATTTCAAACTCAAAATATTGTGTAACTCCCGAAAATGGAACCCCCAAGGTGTTTTAATTCGTCAAAAACTTAACAACCAACTAAAATCCCGTCGGCACGCAGAAAGGGTGTCGCCGACGCCTGCTCTGTGGTCTGTTTTTCTATCGACGTCCAATCTTGTTTTCTACACGTATTTTGGACGACAGAATGTATAAAAACGTGTCGACGACGGCCCTAGGGCGTCGCCGACGCCCCTTGTAGAGTGGGTTTTTCTATTTTCTTGTATAATGCGTTTCTGAATGATCCCGTTCACTCCCGGTGCTCCAAATAGCTTCCAAATAGCTCCTGAAACTTCGTTAGGCCTACAAAACACAAATCCAATCAAAAGAAGACTATTCGAAACTAAAAGTTATGTAAAAACATAAACTTAAACAAATAAGAACACCAGTTTTCTACCACGCATCACATCCCCACACTTGTCTTTTGCTTGCCCTCAAGCAAATCTGTTTTTCACTTTCACGTGGGTCGAACGAAAAACACACATCCCATCCTCGAGACATAAGTTAAGGTCTAATGTCATACCCATTCATGATTTTTACAATTTTCAAAACATTTAGCGGTAAAGTGAATAATCACATAAGAATGGTTACCCAAGATTAACCCGCCCTTGAAACTAACAAATCATACACATCCCTCACAATGTTCTTTCCACTCGGTTTAAAGTTGGCTAATATGTGATGCATTAGCGCTTTTGAAATAATCACTCAAACCGATTAGAATACGTACCCGCATATGCTTGCAATTCAATCATTCTCCACCACCGATCACAAATACCAAGCATAAGTCAAAAGGTCTTTTACGAGTTGTAACGGGGCTAGGCTAAGGGTATGGAATAGGATATTTTGAAGTGGCTAAGGTGATGAAAACTTGATTTTTATTACAAAATAACTATGCTAAACACAACTATCTACAAAACATCGAACTAGAAGGCAACAATTTTTCGCCTTTTATTCAACAAACTATAAACACATATTTTTGTATTTTTCTCAACTATTTTCTGTTCTTTTTCACAATGTTTTCTGCAGTTTTTATATTTTAACACAACTTTACAAACAAACTAATACTAAGATCGAATTTTCATCACACGGGTTAAAAAAAATAAAAGATTTAATGGTCATAGGCTAGATGGGTTGGTCTAACGAAATGTTTAGGCTAAAAGTGGGAGACTAGGGGATTTATTTGGGTAAGGATAGATAAATGGTGTAAAGGGAAAAGTTTTACCTAATGCCTTAATCATTCTTGTGCTTGTATTCGGTCTATGGTCTCAAACGTATCAAAAGTTTCAAGTTCTACAATACGCAACTAATGGTCCACTCAAACAAAGAAACATATATATATATATATATATATATGATGTGTAAAAGTGGCTCAAAATCTCACGTATGAAGGGTATGGTGTGTGATATGTATAATGTATTACTTTCTTAGGCGGGTTATTCCCAAATAACCACCCGCTAAATACCCGTCATGTTACTAACTTAAACTTAGACCATGACAAAAGACCAAATGGGTTGCATCATCACTCATTGACTTAGTTACTTGTGCTTTTTAGATTGCTTCAAACAAAGACATTTTTGAAAAAAAATTGAAAATTTCCCCCATCCCCAGACTTGAGGTCAACATTGTCCTCAATGTGTAGTGTTTAAATGAAAGGGGTCAAAAACCGAAAACTTTTTCTCCCCATCCCCACACTTGAGGTAAACATTGTCCTCCATGTGTAAGAATGGAGCTTTTAAAATGCACAAGGGATGTGACACGACCAAACTCCCAAAATTTCACCCCGGTCAATAAAATACAATATATAATCCACTTATTAACTAACTAATAATCAAAGAAAAGGAAACGAATGCACCTGGATTTGTCTTGTTCCTCATGTGCTCTTCACTCTTCGATAAAAATGGTTGTCTCACGAACATAATGTACCTACAAATCTAAATCCTTGTGTAGAAGCATGCTTCTCACGACCATCAAAATTTGTTAGTTACTCGTTCTACCATTTTTATAAAAGATTTACCAAGTCATTCGTTAACCTCAATTTGATTTTGTGGAAAAATAATTTACAATAACAATAAACCTAACTCACTTTCGTAGTAATCACGGTTGCATTTAGCTTATGCAACAAGCCCTTTTAAACCTCCCGATAGCTCGGAAGGACGAGTAGGTCTAGTGAGGGTTATATAGGGAACACACCCACAACGTTTATTTAACTACTAAATAAAATACTAAAAGCAAAATGAAATAACAAAAATAAAAGAAAGTAAAAGTATACAATAACATAAATCATACCTCGCCATCACCGTTGATATCGCTCGTTTGGATCCACAGGAGGGGATGGATGGTAGAGGTAATAAGTGAGGGCCGTCATCATATCGTGATAATCGTTGAGGGGACCCCTTTCCCCTTCGGCCGGTGGCTGAAGCTGGGGTGGAACGTAGCTCGAGCTGATTGCTTCGGGCCAGTGAGGAGGCGGATCTGAAGGCTCAGCAGGCACGGGAAGGTCTTCATAGTGGGTCCAAGGTGTGTGTTCTTGATATGGTAGACCTGCTAAATAATCCCGTTGGTGCCGTTCTTGATCATGTAGATGCTTCACATTATTGAGTGCGAGCTCGTGCGATACGGCAGTGGTCATCCAACAGCAGTCTTCCAACGTTTCCCGCTCAACTCGGATACGTTCCTATTCCTGCTCCCATTCCAGTCTTCGGAATAATTCTTGTGCCTTCTGCAGCTCCTCCTGCTCCCAGTGGGACTGTTGCAATGCCCACCATTCTTGTTGCTGATTCCTCCAGTCTTCGTCAGCTTTCATCCTTCGTTCTTCTTTTTCTCTCGCCTCGGCCATAACCGCGAACACATTATCGTAGACATCTTGTTCTCTGATGTTATAACTTGAATAGGCGGCCCTCCGCCTATTCGCCATAAACTGGGCGACATAGTTGGACGCCTCATTGTGGTGTCGTGGGAACCTTTGCCTACCGGGCCGCCCACCCGCTTCTTCTTCCTCTTCATCTCCTTCTCCCATCTCTTCATCACCACCTTCTTCTCGCTCCGGATATATGTAGTTGAACCCCGTGTCCCGATTTGTAATTTTGTACCTTTGCCCCTCCTCCTCGACGTATATATGCAACGCTTTTCGCATTTTCAAGAAATTATTATCCTCAATGGGTTTAATCACCCAAAGTGAGTTGTCGGGCAACTGGTTCTGCTGTACAATCATTGCACTTATCAAACGGACATGCGGAATCATTTTTCCGCTTGAACTGGTTCCTTGTATCCCGTATATTCATCATGACAATGTGCCGCCATGACAACTTAGGCTCACCGTACATGAGTGAGTGAAGCACCCGAAGATCAAACACGCAACTTCCCGCGATCTCCCAACCTAACCATGATGTTCTCCAAAGAAATATTTTGTAAGATCTTTCCCTCAACCGATAAGTGGATCCAGTTATAAGCACCCGTTGTATAATTTGGCAATGTTAAATCAACAAGGTCAACCGGATCCGCCTGAACCACCCGACCTTGCCAGAAGAGCCCGGTATCATAGTAATAATAACTACCCTCGCCCAAAGAGTTGAAGTTTGCAATTTGGTTCATTGTTTGAAAGGACATTACCATTGTCCCCTTGGAGGTCTCACCCTTTAATTTCCACCTCGTCGGATTCTCATCCGCATCCTCTAACCTCAATGTGGATAACCACTATGTGACTGCCTTCAAATAGACCTTTGGAGTCACGCCTTTAAGCTAGTCAAGCACGTGCTCCCAAGTCCCATCCAAGCCTTTCAAACTTTTGTGTAACTCTGATTAATCGGAGTTCTTCGGAATTCACCAATCTTTCACACACACAAAGTTTGTCTATCGGGTTTGTCACTTGAGACATCTTGTATCTCCACAACTTAACTTCAGTTTGCTTGTGGTTAAACCGGTGCAGAGATTTACTTTGATCCTCATCCCATCGAGCCCTAATGTTTGCGTCATTATGCTTGGACCAATCCCAACTTTGACGAAACAGTCTATCATCGATGTCCGGTAAAGTGCACAGTTGCTCCCACTTTGCTAGTGCATTACCAGATGAAGATCCCTCCCCTGAGGTCTTAGATCTCTTTCGGCTAGCCATTACTGCAAAATACCATAACAAACTAGTCAATATAGTTCCCATAACATCAATTCATCTCAAACTTAAGCATGAGTTATCATGTTGAACTTCCATTAACTTTAGATGTAAACTAGCTCATTTTAAACTTCCGAAGTCGCATAATTTAATCATCAAAAATCAATTTTTTCATGTAAAAATCCTAAGTTCATAAGACTTTTAGCAATATTCAACACTAAACTCATGCTTAACATACAAATAAATAAGTGTAATTACATCACCATATTCGTTGCATGTTCAATCTAAACAACATCACATGTTTACATAACAATTTCAAGCTATATTCGCGATTATGTAGTAAACAACATACTCTTAAACTAAAAAGCTTAAAAGTTCATAAGACTTTTAGTAATATTCAACACTAAACTCATGCTTAACATACAAACAAATAAGTGTAATTACATCACCATATTCGTTGCATGTTCAATCTAAACCACATCACATGTTTACATAACAATTTCAAGCTATATTCACGATTATGTAGTAAACAACCTACTCTTAAACTAAAAAGCTTTAAATTTCTGAAGAATTTAACATGCCATAGGATAACAATGCTCAAAATCATGTGAAGTTCATACCTTGATGTTGTAGATGATGAGAAACAAGCAAAAGATGAAAAACAACTAAGTTGAAGAACACTCTTGAAGAAACCCAAAATTTCAAGCTCACAAATCTTGCACAATAGCAAGCATTGATGAAAACCGTGATATAGGTTTTGTTCCTCTCGAAAAACTACACACAATAGGCTCAAGAATCACTGGATTTGGTTAAGAATTGAGGAAGTTATGAAAGATTGAAGGTTAGGGTTCTTGAAGGTTTTTTTATGAAAAAGATGAAGTGAAAGTGAGATATGAGAAGGTGTTCTATGGTTTTAGATGAATTAGGATCAGTTTGGGTTGATTTCAGGTCGATTGTATGGTTAAAAAGGGGTTTGGGTCAGTTTTTATGGGTTTGGGTGAGTTATGATCCCAAAGAAACGAGCAAGAATGAATTTCAGCGTCGGAATGTTGTGACCCACATTGGCGACGGGAACCTCTGCGTCATCGACGCCTATTAGAAAACACAGAAGCCGTTGACGCCCTCCATCGGTGTCTACCCAATCCTATGCCGACGCCACACGTATGCTTGTGTCGATGATGCGTGTTGAGTGCGATATATTTTTATTGATATTTTAAGCCCATTTTACACATTAGTCAAGTTTTAAATTTATAAAACACGATATTCTACTAACACTAAACACACACTTGGGCAAGTGCACCCATTGTGAGCGTAGTATAGCATTGGTAAGATACCGAGGTCGTCCAAGGACACATGAGCTTTTAGTACCGGTTTATCCTCAACGTCTAATCAATCTAAATTTTTGAGAAAAGGTTTTTAAATATGAAAATTAAAACTAAAAATGCAGAAATAAAAATAAAATAAAAACAGATAGATAAGATGAATCACTTGGATCCGACTTGCCTTTTAAGTATTCTTTGATGATTTTCACACTTTCGGACTTTTTAAGAGATTATCGTAGTTATAGTAGTTGGCCCCTCTTTTGAAGGTGATGTTACCCTCAACCAAGTGGTTTGAGTCAACAAGGATACAATCCCAAATGGTCAGAATATTGAAAGAAAATTAATTAATTTATTAATGCGAAAAGTGGTAGGCCCCTCTTTGGAAGGTGACGTTACCCTCGGCTAAGTGGATTGAGTCAGCATGGATACAATTCCAAGTAGCCGGTTTAATGTATTAATAGTAGTTTACAAATGAGGGGTCAAGCCATTCGCACCCCCGCCATCCAATACTAGTGGGTATTGAAGTAGGTCCTAGTAAGCTTGACCCAGGTCCTTGCAGGATCTATACACTGAACAAGGCAAGAACCTTACTAAACCATTCCCTTAACCCCCGACCAGGTAGCCAACATACTTCTATATAGACCGTAGAGATATGAATGGTGTAAATTTTTACTTTATATAGACAGTAAAGTAATGCCAAGACACCACGGACAAATGATAAAGAAAATTCACCTTCAACATAAGAAACTAGTTATTAAAGTCATTAATACATAATCAAATAAAAAGTGCCGAAAGATTAAAAATCAAAAGTAATACATAAAAGACTTGTCTTCCCCAAGTGATGTAAGAGACTTAGCCAAACATGGCCTTAGATTGACAAGAACTCTTACTATCAATCTTGGATCCCGAGACTACTACACACTCTAAAGGTGGATGATGGATGATGGTGGTGGGTGTTGGTGGTGTAGTGGTTGTGGAGTGGTGGCAAAGTGGGAGAGTAGTGGTTTGCCAAGGGATGCCTTTGAAGTGAGCCAAGCACCCCTATTTATAGCCTGAACAGAAGCCCAGCCACGGCCCCGTGTCCAGCGTACACGCCCCCGTGGCCATCCTTTTCTCTTCCTTCATTAAATGTATCTGTTAGCATAGGGCTCCACACGGCCCGTGTTTAGCGGACACGGCCCCGTGGGCAGAAACGTATCTGTAATACCAAGATTTTGCAAGATTCTGTGTATCTTAGCGTTGACCATGCCCCATGCTGAGCTGGGCACGCCCCCGTGGTGGGCGTAGAAGCTTCCACAACTTTATCTTTTCTGTAGGTGGCTGACCATGCCCCCGTGTCTAGTGGGCACGGCCCCGTGGTCAGTCTTCTGTTTCTTTTTTTTGCTTTTGGGATGCTGCCGAGGGGTCGGGCATGTAACGTTTATTCCTTTTCTTTGTATTTATGTTGGTTTTGGCTGCATATTTGTTCCTTTTGCTCGTTTAAGCTCATTTGGTCCTGTAAATTCAAAAGGAAGACAAAAACACACTTTTTCCAACATTAGTACTAAAAAGGGTTAGTTTTATGCCTCATTTGATGTAATTTAGATGTTACATTTTGCACACATCAAATACCCCCACACTTGAATCTTTGCTTGTCATCAAGCAAAACTCTTTAATATATGGCTTACACACCCAAATGGAATGGGTAGAGGAGAAGTTTTGGTCTTGTCTTGAGTGTCGGGAATCCAAAATCTTCATTGGGTTTTATTTTTATTCTATTTATAATCCTATTCGTTATGATTTATTTAGAACCTTTCATAAGAGAAATTACTTATTTGGGCATAACATGCCTCTTTAAAATTCCATTTATATACAAGTTCACATACCTCACGGGAGATCACTCAACACTCGGCCAAAGATGTATTTTTGTGAAACACTCGAGACCGGCATGGAACTTACTTCTACCATATGCTTGCCAAGCAATCAATCATCCTCCTTTTTAACTATGAACCTTCGTAAATATCAAGAGGACTTTGGAAAGGGTTAGAGCTTGGGCTAAGGGTAGGTGGTTTTTGGTTAGTGGTTAGTAAAAAGGGCTAAAAAGCGTAAAAAGCGTCAGTCGTCGTAAAACTTTTTATTTTTGTGACTTTTATTCAAACTACGAATATTCAAACAAAGTTTCTTTGAGGAACTTATTTGTTTATTGCAAGACTTTCATTTTTTTATGATAAAGAAAAGTCACGAGATAACCGAGCTTTCTACTAAAATAAAGGGGTTGAAAGAAAAAGGTTTTGATGGGTAAAGGGTGTTTGTTTTGTGGGTTTAGAAATGAAAAGGTTTAGGCTCAAAGGGGTTAACTAAGGGGATTTTGGGTAGGTGGTAAAAAAAAATGAAAAATAATAGTGTTGAAAGGAAACTGGGTTAGTCCTAATGCCTCCATCATTTACTTACTTGGGTTTAAGTTGGTAAGGACCGGGAATGTATCGTCGTGGCAAGTTCTAGAGTCGTAAGAACCAAACGGCTATTTACACAAGAAATGAAAAATGAGCATTTAGTTTAAAGATATATGCTTGTATGCTCAATAAAGGCTCAAAACTCACTTGTTGCGGGAATCGGTTATTAATGTGATCAAGTATATATAATCAAATTTTAATAAGATTTGTCATGCCTTTTCATAATTTTCTTATGTTGGTTCTTTTTATCACGACGCTATCGGTTGTAAATTTATAAAAATATAACATTTTTAGAACTTGTTATTCCCAAATTAAACAAAGACAAGTAAAATGAAGATTTATTTTTTTTTTTTGAAAAAATTTGGAGTGATTAGCGGTTCCAATAGAGTTTTGTGTAAGGCTTGTTATTAGGACTTGCAAAATTCAAGGTTTTAGCATCCCCCCACACTTAAATTACACATTGTCCTCAATGTGTCACAAAAATAAGTTTTTAGGTTGATTGAATGTGTAAAAAGGTGTGAAAAACAAAATTTTATGTTACTGGGCATCTGGCCACTGCCTCGTGTTGGTCCGGGCACGGCCCCGTGGTCAGATCGCCAGTACCAAAATTCAACAGAAGGCTAGGCACGGGGCGTGTTCAGTGAGCACGGCCCCGTGTACAATTATCTGAACTGGGCAAATTTCTGCAGAGCCTGGGCACGGGGCGTGTTGGGCTGAGCACGACCCCGTGCTGAACTTGCTGTAATGCTGGAAAATTATCGGGATGCTCTGTTTTTGTGCATGGGGTGTGGTTTTAACGTTCCCTTGGTAACCTCCACCTTTTCGAGTGTGTTTTATTCCTGAAAAGTAAAGCTAAACTAGAAAATATAAAAGTTACACTAAACTAACAACTACGGATAGTTCCGCGGAATGCCTCCGTGGTGCGCCACATTTATAAGGGTCCTTGGCTAGACCCTAAGTCAGTCATATGTTACCCGAGCAGGATGTCTCACATCCCGTGTTGCACGTCGGAGTGCGTCATGCAAGTTTGAGTCTATGACATCCATGTAGTTGACCGGGTCGTCTTCTACTCTTTTCCCAACCCCGAATATCATCTCTTTGTCCCTGACTCTCAATGTTAGTTTCCCATCACTCATATCCACCATTGCGTGAGCAGTGGCAAGGAATGGTCTTCCTAGAATGAGCGGTACTTTGGTGTCTTCCTCCATGTCGAGTATGACAAAGTCGGCCGGGAAGACAAAGTCTCCGACTTTTACCAATAAATTTTCGGCGACACGTTGTGGGTATTTGATTGACCTATCGGCTAGTTGTATACACATCTTTGTGAGGCTTGTTTTACCAAGTTCGAGTCGGCCAAACATTGATGCGGGCATGAGATTGATGCTAGCCCCAAGGTCGGCTAGTGCATTGCGTACAGGAGATCCCACAATGGAACAAGGGATGGTGAAGCTTCCGGGGGTCGATTTTCTTTTGTGGGAGTTTGTTGAGTAGCACAGCAGAGCATACTTCACTTAAATTGACTAATTGCAACATTTCAATCTTCCTTTTGTGAGTAAGGAAGTCTCTCATAAATTTTGAATATTTTGGCATTTGAGTGAGGACTTCCACAAATGGAAGATTGATATGCAATTCTTTCAGTAAGTTTATGAATTTTGTGAATTGCTCGTCGGTCTTTTGGCGAAGTAATCGACTAGGGTAGGGCATCGAGGGGTTCTTGGTAGGTTCAGGATTTGGCGGAGGCGTTGTTTCCTTATGGGTTGGAGGTGAGGTCGTAGCTTGACTGGGTGGACTTTTTTTGGATGGGGGTAGTAGGGCCTCCTCAGGACCTACGGTCCGGTTTCTTAGTGTTATGAGATGTACTTGAACCCTTGGGTTGGTTTCGGTATTGCTAGGTAGTGCGTCTTGTGGTCTCTCAGAGAAATTTTGGGCTAGTTGATTTAGTTGTTTTTCAATGTTTTGTATACTAGCTTGTTGATTTCTAAAGTTTGATTCCATTTGTAGGAATCGATCCGAGTTCTTTTTTTCGGTTTCGGAGATGAGGCGTGAAACAGTGTCTTCAAGCCTCTCTACTCCCCCTTGTTGTTGAGAGAAATTTTGTGACTCATTTATTGGTTGTTGTTGTTGAAAGTTTGTTTGTTTGTTGGTTTTGGTTTTGTTGATTACTACTATTGTCGGGTTCCCTCCAACCAAGGTTAGGGTTGTTACGCCATCCTTGGTTGTAAGTGCCCGTTGGGGGACCCGACGGCCTAAGTCTATTATCAATGTAGTTTACCATTTCTGTTTGATTATCCATTTCTTTCATACAACTCCAATTTTCATGTGGCCCACCACACCCTTCGCAAGCCATAACCGAGGTCGTTTTTGCCATTTCTAACTTTTTGACTTTTGAAGATAGGGCCTCGATTTGGGCTCGTAAAGAGGTGCTTTCATCCACTTTGTAGGCACCCAGGGCAATAGATTTATGCCTCGGGGTGTGTGCCATTGAAAGATGTTTTGAGCAATATCCTCAATTTGATTATAAATTTCATTTGGGCGACGATTACCTAGGAGTCCCCAGGAGCTAGAGTCGAGTGTTTGTCTTGTGTGTGGCAACAACCCATTATAGAAAGTGGATACTTGTTGCCACACTGGGAGACCATGATGAGGACATTTCCTCAATAGCTCCTTGAATCTTTCCCAAGTTTCAAATAAGGATTCCCGTCCTCTTGTGAATATGTATTGATTTCAGTCATAAATTTAGCGAACCACTTGGAGGGTGTTAAGCCAAGCTTTAGCTCGGTCTTTGAGTGAAAATGGGAACATTCGAAGGCGGATGGCGTCGTTTGATGCTCCGTTGATCCGGAAAGTATTACATATTTCCAAAAGTTGGTAATATGTAGATGGGGATCTTCATCAGCTAGGCCATGGAAGGTTGCGGAGTTTTGGAGCATTTGAATCAAATGCGGCCGAAGTTCGAAGTTGTTGGCATCGACATTTGGTGCATTGATAGCGGCTCTGAGATTACCTACCGTGGGCCGTGGTAATCCATAAGGGTACGCTAATCCGCCATTGGAAGTTGATGCCCCGAAGCTTTCTCTTGATTTTTAGCTTTTAGTGTTTTTCTTAGAAAGCGTTCGGGTTCGTCTAGAGGTTCTTTTATGTCTTTATTGGAACTGGAGCTCATGCACTGCATAGAAAGTTCAGGTGCTGCACCTGGGTTCCAAGTCCTGTGATAATAGAAAGAACGTTGCTCAGAAGTCTCACCACGGCCCCGTGGTCGTGGTTGCAGTGATTGTTTTCTGGATCCCAGTTACTAGGGAGTTCAGCACGGCCTCGTGGTTCACCGCCACGACCCCGTGGTCACTATCCTGTAACTCAGAAAACAAAGATTGCTAGTAAGGTTGCTAGGCACGGCCCCGTGTCCGGCCAGGCACGGCCCTGTGCTGAAGTCTGCAGAAGCTGAAAAATTTAAGAAAAATCCTAAAAAGTTTCAATTTACGATAGCGTAATTTAATTAATAAAAAGTTTCAATTTACGATATCGAGCATAACTTTTGTTTGAGACCAGAAGCTGAAGTCAAACTTCTTGGACATACTTATATATCAGTAATAAAGGTTTTTGTCCTCTCACATTTTCAAAAATCTCGTTTATATGTCAAAAGGGCAAAATGGGCATTTATAAGCATATTAACAGAGATTAGCATATAATTCAGAATACTAATGACCAGGTAATATAACTCCAGAGGGTTATACTACAACCTAATGTGGTCCTAATGGAAGCTTAAAACATGGAATGATTAAGCTCAATCGGGTCAGAACTGAAAGTCAAAGCAGAAGTCAAGCTTTTGCGACTTTCGGTTGTGAACCGACCCTAAACTGATAATTGTCGGGTTGAACATGCTTAAACATGTTCTAATAATAATTACCAAGTTATTAGAGTGTTAAAATATAATTTATAACCTATGTATTATTAGTTTTGATTATTATTTGAAATTCTAATCAGTTTGACTTTCTGGTTAAATAGTTTGACCCGACAATTAACTAAGCAAATGAAATAATTAGAAGGTGCCCTTTTAAGGGTTAATCACTTACCTAATTATGGTCACATAACCACATTCATTTCAAACAGTGGCTGGACCATTTGAGTTTAAACTGAAGGTCAAAGTCAGATTACGATAACTTTGACTTTTCGGTTTTAAATTATAAAACTGAACTAAAGAAGGGGGTTAAGACACTTACAAAAGGTCCTAGCTATCTTTTCTACAAGAATAAGCTTCCTTTTGATTCAGGAACCTTCAGAAATGCTCAAGAACACTTGAACTTAGAGAGATGAGAGTGAATAGTGATTGTGCAAGTGAAAATGCTGAACTAAGGCCCTATTTATAGTGAATTGAGATAGTCCAAGATCATCCCAGGTGTATAAGGGTGAATTCAGATGCCTCCAGGTGTCTTGGTGGTATGTTAAAACCATTAACAAGGCCCTTGTTTCGAATTAAACTTGTTTGGAGCTCAAGGAAGGAAGAAACCTGCACTTGGCATCAATATTCTGTCGATATGGAGCCGTCGCGTCGCGCGAGGGCATATGGTGAACATGGTCGCGCAGCGCGACCCCATATGTTACCAGCCAAACAAGTTTCAAAGTTGACATGTTCAGTCCCTGCACCTTTTTAAGCTTCATATCTTTCATTTTAAGCATAATTGGCCCTTATAGTTAGTTTGTAGATGATCTAGGGATAATAACCAAACTCCTTTAGGCCTGGTTTCGTTAAACGATCTCCGAAAACATAAGTTTCGCCTCGTTGATGCTTTAAACCCTAATTCTTGGGAATTCGCGTAAACAACACATAACGATCTCGAAACCCCGTGAAATTTATATCACTTATTCTTGAGAGTGTATTTGAATATTACGAAGCCCGGGTTCGTTAAAAGGTTACTCAGAGGTGAGAATTAACATGTTGACACGTTTAACCCCTGTAGTTTATAATCTTTCGATTATTTTCACAAACGGCTTCTTATATTCGAATAAATACTCGTTTAAGAATATATTCTTTGTGTGTGGTCATTCAGAGGCACAAGTTTGGCATGTTGACACTTTTAGTCCCTTCGCATATATAATTTCATCGTTTTACAACTTTAGTCCTTCAACACAATCTTTCATATGATTAGGGTTTAGGACACGTGTCTTCAAATAATTCGACACGCTTTTATGAGGTGTTACATCCTCACCCCCTTAAAAGAAATCTCGACCCCGAGATTTATTGAAATAAGTGAGGGTACTTTTGTCGCATAGTGGACTCAACCTCCCACGTATATTCTGGGCCTCTACGAGCATCCCACTTAACCTTTACTATAGGCATGTGCTTCCTTCGAAGCTTTTTAACCTGTCGATCCTTGATCGATATAGGTCTTTCAACAAACCTCAGGCTTTCATCATTCTGTACGTCTTTATGAGACATTGCTAGCGATTCATCAGCTAGACATTTCTTTAAATTACAGATATGGAACACATTATGAATTCCACTAAGCTCCTCAGGCAAGTTTAGCTTATAAGCTACACTGCCGACACATTCGATGATCTCGAATGGTCCAATATACCTTGGGCTTAGCTTGCCCTTCTTACCAAAACGCTGCACTCCTTTCCAGGGTGATACTTTTTGTAAGACTTTGTCGCCCACTTCAAACTTTAGAGGTTTCCGCCTCTTATCAGCATAACTTTTCTGCCTATCCCTGGCAGCTTTCAGGCGATCACGAATTTGGACAATCTTGTCCGTCGTTTCAAGGACTATATCAGGTCCTGATAACTGAGCTTCTCCTACTTCTACCCAACAAACAGGTGTTCTGCATTTCCTTCCATACAATGCCTCAAAAGGCGCAGCCTGAATGCTAGTATGGAAGCTATTATTATAAGAGAACTCGATCAACTGTAGGTGGTCATCCCAGCTACCACCCAGATCAATAACGCATGCACAAAGCATGTCTTCCAAGGTTTGAATTGTACGCTCCCTTTGTCCATCTGTTTGAGGATGGTAAGCAGTACTAAAATTCAAACGAGTGCCTAATGATTGTTGGAAACTTTTCCAAAAGTGATAGGTGTTTTACATAGTATCTCTATCGGATATAATAGATACCGGCACTCCGTGGAGAGATACAATCTTATCCACGTACAACTGAGCTAGCTTGTCGGAGCTATGAGTCTCCTTGATGGGTAAGAAGTGTGCTGACTTAGTCAGTCTGTCAACTATGACCCATATAGTATCATTTCCATGCCTTGTTTTAGGTAACTTGGTTATAAAATCCATAGTTACCATTTCCCACTTCCATGTGGGAAGTTTCGGTTGTTGTAGCAACGCTGACGGCTTTTGATGTTCCGCTTTAATCTGAGCGCATGTCAGGCATTTGGCTACATGTGTG
Organism: Helianthus tuberosus; assembly: GCA_030545235.1. Taxonomy (NCBI): domain Eukaryota; kingdom Viridiplantae; phylum Streptophyta; class Magnoliopsida; order Asterales; family Asteraceae; genus Helianthus; species Helianthus tuberosus. Next base: position 21,862 of record JARYGA010056606.1, on the reverse strand, counting down.
GCAATAGATTTCTTCAAACCTATCCACCAATAGTTGTCTTTCAAATCTTGATACATTTTGTCACCTCCAGGGTGAACTAAGTATTTGGAATTGTGAGCTTCCTGGAGGATTATATCTCTAAGTCCTCCATGGATAGGAACCCAGATCCTACCATTTAGTCTGAGGATTCCTTCCTTTCCAGGTGCTAACTGTTCAGTAGTTACACCTAACTTTTCACTTGGAAGGTTAGCTTCCAAAACAGCTCCCTTCTGAGCAGCTAACAGCCTTTCATTCAGGCTTTTCTTAAGTTCAATGCTCTTGGCATTAATCCTTATAGGTTTGACTCTTTCCTTACAGCTTAGAGCATATGCGACTACATTTGCTTTTCCAGGATGGTAGCGAATTTCGCAATCATAGTCATTTAGAGTCTCCATCCAATGACGTTGTCTCATATTAAGCTCCTTTTGATTGAATAAGTGTTGGAGACTTTTGTGATCCGAATATATCACACATTTCGTTCCATATAGATAATGTCTCCACAACTTTAGTGCAAATACAACGCCACCCAACTCCAAATCGTGGGTGGTGTAATTCTTTTCGTGCACCTTTAGTTGTCGTGATGCATAGGCAATCACCTTGCCTCTCTGCATAAGTACACAACCCATACCGGTGTGTGAAGCATCACAATATACGACAAATTCTTCTATTCCTTCGGGCAATGTCAACACCGGAGCATTGCTCAATTTCTGTTTAAGAATCTCAAAAGACTCTTGTTGTTTTGGACCCCAATCAAACTTCACATTCTTGCGGGTCAGAGTAGTCAATGGTGCAGCTATCCTCGAGAAGTTCTCAATGAATCTTCTATAATAACCAGCTAATCCTAGAAAGCTGCGAATTTCTGTTGGTGTCTTTGGTGCCTCCCAGTTCATGATGGCTTCTATTTTAGCGGGATCTACTTGGATACCACGCTCGCTCACAACATGTCCAAGGAATTGGACTTCGCGAAGCCAGAACTCACACTTAGAGAATTTAGCATACAGCTTTTCCTGCCGTAGCAACCCTAAGATACATCGAAGATGTTTCTCATGATCAACCTGACTACGAGAATAAATAAGTATGTCGTCTATAAATATAATGACAAACTTATCTAAGTATGGCTTGCAGACTCGATTCATGAGGTCCATGAATGTTGCAGGTGCATTAGTGAGCCCGAAAGGCATCACTAAGAACTCATAATGTCCATACCTCATTCTGAACGCTATCTTAGGTACATCTTCAGTTCGGACCTTGAGTTGATGATATCCAGATCTCAAATCGATCTTCGAGAAGAAGCTTTGCCCTTGAAGTTGGTCGAATAAGTCGTCGATCCTGGGTAATGGATAACGATTCTTGATCGTTACCTTGTTTAGCTCACGGTAATCAATGCATAAGCTCATTGACCTATCCTTCTTCTTTACAAACAAAATAGGAGCTCCCCAAGGCGAAGAGCTAGGTTGTATGAAACCCTTTCCCAATAAATCATCCAATTGAGTCCTCAGCTCTTTCATTTCTGTAGGCGCTAGACGGTAAGGAGCTCGTGCAATTGGGGCAGATCCTGGCAGAATGTCTATCCTGAATTCAACTTGCCTCTCAGGAGGTAATCCAGGTAATTCATCAGGAAAAACATCAGGATATTCGGAAATGATTGGAATATCTTCAATCTTGGGTTTTGGTTCATCAATAGTCACTTGTGCCATGTAAATGACACATCCGTTCTTCAGACACTTCGATGCTTTGAGTATAGACACATTGTTGGGCAACCCATATTGTGTATCTCCTTGAATAGTGACGGATTCAGCAGAAGGGGTTTTGATGTTAACTAGCTTCTTATCACAGGCAATTTGGGCTTGATTATGCGATAACTAATCCATGCCTAAAACTACATGAAACCCAACCAATTTCATTGGCAAGAGGGATAGCGGGATAGAATGATTCTTAATGGATATAAAGCATGCATCAAGAAGAGTCGAAGTTGTTTCTAAGGTACCGTCTGCGAGTTCTACCTCATATTTTATGTCTAGAGTTTTAATAGGCAGATTCAGTAATTTACTAAACTTATGGTCTACAAAAGACTTATCAGCTCCTGAATCAAATAAAACTCTAGCATAAATATCATTAATGAGGAAGGTACCTGTTATAACGTTCTCGTCATTCACCGCCTCCCTAGCGTTCATATGAAAGACCCTTGCATTGGTTTTCTTTGCCTCATCATGCTTCTTGGCATTTTTAGGGCAATTAGTCTTGATGTGCCCTTTTTCATTGCAACCATAACAGGTTGCATCCTTCATGTTTTGGCACTCAACAGTCTTGTGCCCTTTCTTCTTGCAAATTCCACAAGATTTAGCTTGTGGATCCTGGTTGCACTTTCCAAAGTGCCTCTTATCACACGTCTTACATCTGGGCTTGTCACCTGACTGCCCTTTCTTGGAACCAGAGTTCCCTTTCTTCTTTTTGTTCGAATGATGGGACTGGTCTTCATCTCTCTTTCTTTTCCCTTCATCTGTGGTTTTCTTTGCCCTACTCCTTACAACATCGAGAGTAAGTGACAAAGATAGATCTACAGCAGATCTATAAGTAGCAGGCTTAGAAGCCTTGACATTTCCTTTAACCTCTGGGGCTAAACCACCGATAAAACTCGCAATGCGTTTGGGTTCTGGGGTGACCAAATACGGTACAAGTCTCGACATTGAGTTAAAACTGGTCACATAAGACCTGCAATCCAAATCCTTCATCACCAGAGTGAGGAAGTCAGTCTCTATTCATTCAACATCATGCTGCGGACAATAAGTGTCCTTCACAAGGTCAACAAATTGATTCCAAGAAAGGTTATACAAAGGAACCTTTCCCGTGGATTGCACCAAGGCTTTCCACCAAGTTAGGGCGTCGCTCTTGAAGGACCGAGACACAAACTTCACAACGTCCTCCTTAGCACACCCGCTGATATCAATCACAGTTTCCATTTCATCTAACCACTTCGTACAGTCGATAGCTCCCTTTTCTCCCGTAAAATCCCTCGGTTTGATGAAATATTTATAGGTACAACCCTTGTTGTACCAAGGAGTTTGATTGAGGACAATCTACCTCTGTGGTTCAGTTTTCTGATTGGATGAGTGTCGAGACTCATCCTTTTTCGATGCATGCGAATGTGATAGGGACTTTGTATGAGTTTTGGACCGAACATTACTCGGCTCCTTGGATATTTTGTCCACAGCTTGAGCAACTGCTGTATCAATCATCGCTTGTAACTCAGCACCAGTAACATTTATCCTGGTATTATTGTTTCCTTCCATAGGATGACTGTTTGCTTCGTCAGAGCCAGCCATGATTTGAGTACTAAAATCAAACAATAATGATGTATTTAGATTATATAATGAATCATCGCATTGATGATTAGATGGCCATGGTATTAATAAACCATATAGACCATTTAGATAACAAGTCAAAAATCTATTTGATCATGATTTGCCTAGGCTACAATTGAACCATTATAGGCAATCAATAGGATATAATTGATGCATGTGTGGTGGTATATAAATTTAAGTATATTTTAAGCCCTTTTTACACGTTAGTCAAGTTTTAAATTTATAAAACACGATATTTTACTAACACCAAACACACATATGGGCAAGTGCACCCATCGTGAGCGTAGTATAGTGTTGACAAGATATCGAGGTCGTCCAAGGACACAAGAGCTTTTAGTACCGGTTTATCCTCAACGTCTAATCAAATCAAAAGTTTAGAAAAAAAGTTTTTAAACAAGAAAAATAAAAACTAACTAAAATGCTGAAAAATAAAAATAAAATAAAAACAGATAGACAAGATGAATCACTTGGCTCCGACTCGTGTTTAGTGTAACCTTTGATTATTTCCGCACTTTTGCACTTTTTAAGAGATTATCTTAGTTATTGTAGTAGGCCCCTCTTTTGAAGGTGACGTTACCCTCAACCCAGTAGTTTGAGTCAGCAAGGATACAATCCTAAAGGGTCGGATTATTGAAAGATAATTAATTAAGTTATTAATGCATATTATGGTAGGCCCCTCTTTTGAAGGTGATGTTACCCTCGGCTAAGTAGTCTGAGTCAGCAGGGATACAGTCCTAAGTAGCCGGGTTAAAGTATTAATAGTAGCTTACATATGAGGGGATCAAAGAGTTTGGACCCCCGCCATCCAATACCGGTGGGTATTGAAGGAGGTCCTACTAAATTTGACCCAGGTCCTTGCAGGATCTATACACTGAACAAGGCAAAACTCTTACCAAACCGTTCCCTTAACCCCCGACCAGGTAGCCAACATACCTCCATATAAACCGTGGAGATATGAATGGTGAAAATCTTTTATTTTATATAAACAGTAAAATAATGCCAAGACACCACGGACAAACGATAAGGAAGAATCACCTTCAACATAAGAAACTAGTTATTAAAGTCATTAATACATAACCAAGTAAAAAGTGCGAAAAGATTAAAAATAAAAAGTATTACACTAGACACTTGTCTTCACCAAGTGATGTAAGAGACTTAGGCAAACATGGCCTTTGATTGTCAAGAACTCTTACGATCAATCTTGGATCCCGAGATGACTCACACACTCTATGATGGACAATGGATGATGGTGGTGGATGATGGTGTTGTGATGGTGGTGGGTGAAGTGTGAGAGAGGTGGTGTGCCAAGGGATGGTTTGCAAATGAGCCAAGCACCCCTATTTATAGCCTGAACAGTAGCTCGGGCACGGCCCCGTGTCTAGTGGGCACGGCCCCGTGTCCATCCTTCTTCTCTGTCTTCATTAATTGCTCTTGTCTGCATTAGTTGACCACGGCCCCGTGTCCGCTGGGCACGATCCCGTGTGCAGAAGCATATCTGTACTATCAAGATTTGCCTGGATTCTGCGAATCTTATAGTTAACCACGGCCCCGTGGTGGGCGATAGAAGCTTCTACAACTTTGTCTTTTATGCTGACACTTGGGCACGCCCCCGTGTTCACTGAGCACGGGGCGTGTTCAGCCTTTTGTTCTCTTGTTTTGCTTGGGAAGATGCTTTCGGGGAGGTCGGGCATGCCACGTTTGTTCCTTTTCTTGTATTTAAGTTAGATTTAGCTGCCTTTTTGCTTGTTTTGTTAATTTGAGCTCATTTAATCCTGAAAATACAAAAGGAAGACAAAAGCACACTTTTTCCAACGTTAGTACTAAAAAAAGGGTTAGTTTTATGCCACAATTGATGTAATTTATATGTTGCATTTTGCACACATCAAATATCCCCACACTTGAATCTTTGCTTGTCCTTAAGCAAAACTCTTTATAATGTGGCTTTACACTCCCAAATGGAATGGGTAGAAGAGAAGGTTTTTGGGCTTGTCATAGAGTGTCGGGATTTCCAAGATTCTTTATCAAGTTTTATTTTTATTTATTTACAATCTTATTCGTCATGATTTACTTAAAACATTACATAAGATAAATTACTTATTAGGGCATAACATGCCTTTTAAAAATTCTATTTATATACAAGTTCACATACCTCACAGGGGATCACTCAACACTCGGTCGAAGATGTATTTTAGTGAATCACTCGAGAGCGGCATGAAACTTACTCCTACCATAGGCTTGCCAAGCAGTCAATCCTCCTCCTTTTTAACTATATACCTTTGTAAATATCAAGAGGACTTTTGGGTGAAGGGTTAGGCTTGGGTTAAAGGTAGGTGGTTGGGTTAGTGGTTAGTGGAAAAGGGCGAAAAAACGTAAAAAGCGTCGGTTTTCGTAAGTCATTTTATTTTTGCAAATTTTTTTTTATTTTATTTTGATGAAGCCATAATTCAAACAAAGTTATTTTTAATGAACTTGCTTGTTTATTTCTTTTGCTTCATCATCAACACAATTTTTTTTTTCAAATGAAAAACCGAGCTTGTTACTAAAACAAAGGGTTAAAAATAAAAAAGATTTTGGTGGGTGAAAGGGTGTTTGGTTTGGGTTAAGAAATGAAAAGGTTTAGGCTCAAAGGGGATAACTAGGGGGATTTTGGGTAGGTGGTAAAAAAAATAATGGTGTAGAAATAAAAAGGGTTAGTCCTAATGCCTCCGTCATTTACTTACTCGGGTTTAAGTTGGTAAGGACCAGGAATGTATCGTACATGGCAAGTTCTAGAGTCGTAAGAACCAAGCGGCTATTCACACAAGAAACGAAAAATGAGCATTTAGTTTAAAGATATGTATTGTATGCTCAATAAAGGCTCAAAACTCACTTTTTATGGGAATGAGTTTTTATGTGATCAAGTATATATAATCAAATTTTAACTAAACTTGTCATGCCGTTTCATAATTTTCTTATGTTGGTTCTTTTTATCACGACGCTATTGGTTGTAAATTTGTAAAAATATAACTTTTTTAGAACTTGAAATACCCAAATTAAACCAAGAGAAGTAAAAAAATGAAAATTTTTGAAAAAAAATTGGGGTGATTAGCGGTTCCAATAGAGTTTTGTGTAAGGCTTGTTTTTAGGACTTGCAAGATTCAAGGTTTTAGCATCCCCCCACACTTAAATTACACATTGTCCTCAATGTGTCACAAAAATAAGTTTTTCGGTTGATTAAAATGTGTAAAAGTGGGTTAAAAACAAGATTTTATGTTACTGGGTAGCTGAACACGGGGTGTGTTGGCTGAGCACGGCCCCGTGGTCAGACTGCCAGTATCAAATTCAAACAGAAGGCTGGGCATGGGGGCGTGTTTAGTGAGCACGGCCCCGTGTCCAGTTACCTAAAGTGGGCATTTTCTGCAGAACCTCGGGCACGAGGCGTGTTGGGGTGAGCACGGCCCCGTGCTGAACTTGCTGTAATGAAGAAAAATTGTCGGGAGGCTCTGTTTTTGTGCATGGGGTGTGGGTTGAAGTTTCCCTTAGTAACCTCCACCATTTCAAGTGTGCTTTATTCCTGAAAATTAAAAACTAAACTAGAAGACATAAAGGTTAATCTAAACTAAACTACGGATAGTTCCGCGGAATGCCTCCGTGGTGCGCCAAGTTTATAAGGGTCCTTGGCTAGACCCACCTTATCGGGTGGTTCTGGCTTATCTTCAATTAGGGGGTCGTCATTGCCGAATGGATATTTCATTGAACGCTCAAGATCGACACTCTTTTTAAATGCCCCTAATTGAATAGATAGATTGTCGCGCTTCCGGTTTTTCAAAGCTTCGTGGGTTTTTACAAAAGGTCGTCCCAACACTAGAGGAGCATCATCGAGGATGACAAAGTCGGTTGGGATTACCATTCGATTTGTTTGAACCAAGACATCCTCAACTACACCGATTGATTTTATTATTCTCCGATTAGATAGAAAACTGGGTATTTGAAGTGGAGAAAAATCACTAATACTTAATTTTTCAAAAATGTAGTTGGGCATTATGTTAACGCAAAGATCTTTATCAATTGTGACATTACTAATAAATGAATTTTGAAAAAACATGGAACCGGTGTAATGTTGATTTCAAATGGGTCTTCTTTTATTAGCGAGGTTTGATCATTAGTTAACTTAACGCTTACCATTTCGTCAATTTTAGTGTTAGTGTTAGTGTTTAACTCTTTTAAAAACTTAGCATGAGTGGGTACTAAACAATGATTTTCAAAAGAAGGTGACAAGAGATTAATTTCTTCAAAATTAGACTCTTCTTGAATTTTAACGTTAATGGACTCACCTTTTTCGTTGTTTAACTCATGTGTCGGTTTTTCACTTATTTGTTCTTCCATTTTTACACTTTCAACTATCTCTTCCTTATTTAATTCTTCTCTTGCGTGGGACTCCTCTTCCCTTGCGCGAGATTCTTTTATGTAGCGCTCGATAGTTTTAAGGTGTTCTAATATCCTATCGGTCACTTCGGTGATAGAGTAGGGATCGGGATTTTCAAAGCTTGAATCCGGTTGTTCGATCCTTTGTTCCTCATAATCCCCATATGAAGTAGATGGTTCACATCATTGTTCTACATTGTAAGTATATGATGGATAAGGGTCGTAATTTTGTTCTTCATAATACTCATATGAGGTGGGTTGTTCACGCCAAGGTTCCTCAAAGTAAGCATATGAAGGTGGTGGCTCATATCTTGGTTCCTCAAAGTATGAGTAAGAAGGCTCATACCTTGGTTCATCAAAATATGAGTATGAGGGAGGAGGTTCATACCTTTGGTCTTCATAGGATGTGTATGAAGTTGATGGCTCGTACCTGGGCTCCTCATAGTAGGTGTATGAAGTGGATGGTTGATATAAGCTACAATATTGAACCGAGTGCGGGTCACCACAATTAGTGCAATAATTATTCCTATAATCATCCTCCTCATAGGTGTAGTTGTAACCTCCTGAGTATTGATCCATAAGAATCACTCAGCAGACCACAACCAAGTCTCGAGATCAGAAAACAAAAATAAAAAACGGAAACAGAGGCTGGACACGGCCCCGTGTTCAGTGGACACGGCCCCGTGTGCAGAGTCTGTATCTGGGCGTTTTAATTAAAGTTACTGATTTCGTTGAGCACGGGGGCGTGTTCAGTAGACACGGCCCCGTGTTCAAGCTCTGTATCTGGGTGTTTTATGAAAAATGTGCAGCACGGCCCTGTGTTCAGTGAGCACGGCCCGTGTTCAACCTACTGTAAATGCAAAACTAAACTAAAATGCAGAAAAATGTGCGCGTGTTTTGAAAAAGTTTTGAAAAACTGATTAGGCCATCGATTTTAAGCTTTCTTAAAATCCTTGTGTCCCCGGCAGCGGCGCCAAAAACTTGATGCGTGTGTGGTGGTATATAAATTTAAGTATATTTTAAGCCCTTTTTACACGTTAGTCATGTTTTAAATTTATAAAACATGATATTTTACTAACACCAAACACACATATGGGCAAGTGCACACATCGTGAGCGTAGTATAGTGTTGGCAAGATACCGAGGTCGTCAAATGACACAAGAGCTTTTAGTACCGGTTTATCCTCAACGTCTAATCAAATCAAAAGTTTAGAAAAAAAGTTTTTAAACAAGAAAAATAAAAACTAACAAAAATGCTGAAAAATAAAAATAAAAGAAAAACAGATAGACAAGATGGATCACTTGGCTCCGACTCGTGTTTAGTGTAACCTTTGATTATTTCCGCACTTTTGCACTTTTTAAGAGATTATCTTAGTTATTGTAGTAGGCCCCTCTTTTGAAGGTGACGTTACCCTTGGCTAAGTAGTCTGAGTCAGCAGGGATACAGTCCTAAGTAGCCGGGTTAAAGTATTAATAGTAGCTTACATATGTGGGGATCAAAGAGTTTGGACCCCCGCCATCCAATACCGGTGGGTATTGAAGGAGGTCCTACTAAGTTTGACCCATGTCCTTGCAGGATCTATACACTGAACAAGGCAAGACTCTTACCAAACCGTTCCCTTAACCCCCGACCAGGTAGCCAACATACCTCCATATGGACCGTGGAGATATGAATGGTGAAAATCTTTTATTTTATATAGACAGTAAAATAATGCCAAGACACCACGGACAAACGATAAGGAAGAATCACCTTCAACATAAGAAACTAGTTATTAAAGTCATTAATACATAACCAAGTAAAAAGTGCGAAAAGATTAAAAATAAAAAGTATTACACTAGACACTTGTCTTCACCAAGTGATGTAAGAGACTTAGGCAAACATGGCCTTTGATTGTTAAGAACTCTTACGATCAATCTTGGATCCCGAGATGACTCACACACTCTATGATGGACAATGGATGATGGTAGTGGATGATGGTGTTGGGTGGTGGGTGAAGTGTGAGAGAGGTGGTGTGCCAAGGGATGGTTTGCAAATGAGCCAAGCACCCCTATTTATAGCCTGAACAGTAGCTCGGGCACGGCCCCGTGTCTAGTGGGCACGGCCCCGTGTCCATCCTTCTTCGCTGTCTTCATTAATTGCTCTTGTCTGCATTAGTTGACCACGGCCCCGTGTCCGCTGGGCACGACCCCGTGTGCAGAACCATATCTGTACTATCAAGATTTTCCTGGATTCTGCGAATCTTATAGTTGACCACGGCCCCGTATCCGCTGAGCACGGCCCCGTATCCGCTGAGCACGGCCCCGTGGTGGGCGATAGAAGCTTCTATAGCTTTGTCTTTTATGCTGACACTTGGGCATGCCCCCGTGTTCACTGAGCACGGGGCGTGTTCAGCCTTCTGTTCTCTTGTTTTGCTTGGGAAGATGCTTTCGGGGAGGTCGGGCATGCCACGTTTGTTCTTTTTCTTGTATATAAGTTAGATTTAGCTGCCTTTTTGCTTCTTTTGTTAATTTGAGCTCATTTAATCCTGAAAATACAAAAGGAAGACAAAAGCACACTTTTTCCAACATTCGTAGTTTTATGCCACAATTGATGTAATTTATATGTTGCATTTTGCACACATCAATAATCCTTTATATTTATTAGACAGGGGACATAAGTCACAACTGTCAACGTCATAGAGACATTTTTCATATAGCACAAGGCTCATCTCGAAGGACATTTAGATGGCACAAAAGGCCTTGTCACAAGGACGATTAAAACATAATCAATGATCTCTTGGATCAGTGATCTTTAAGGGTCGAACATAGTTCATCGCCTTTTTGACAAGAAGTTTATAAAATAAAACTATCATTGTCATTAATACACCTTCGCCCATAGGCATACATCTCAATTGGATGTTTTGATGTATATATTGATGTTTAATAGCCATGATTCACATTGATCATGTAGGCTATGAAGGTGGCTTGGAAAGATCCAAGTACTTTTGGAAGCTAGTGTGGTCTCTCAAGTCACACAGCCAGGAATGTTAACATGTTTTCAGATGTTAACAGGGAATTATTGTCTTAAAAAAGGTTATACCATCATAGCCATTAATATTTTTGACTAGGTTATGCCTTTAAGAGCTTCTTTTGAAATTTCTTGGGCAGATCAATTAAAAAAAATTGAAATGATATTGACAAGATGATGTAATAAAGTACACATATAAAATTTTCCAAAAGAAATTTCATTAAAATACTAAGCGATTACAAGATATGCCCTAAATGGGTCTTGAAATAACAAACTGTCCACGCAGGGACTACAGAAAAGAAATAAGTCCATGCAGGGACTAAGTACAGAAAATGAAATGTCCACGTAGGGACTTGATTGAAATTACAATACAAAATAAAATAAAACAAACTTCTACTTCTTTTTGCCCTTTATGAGGTTCGCAAGGCCCTTGAGAAATTTGTTATGCTTTTTATTTGTTTCGTCTGCTTTTTGCTCAACCTGGTCCAACCTCTGCAGAATTTGTTAAGTTTGAATTTATTGAGGAGGAGGAGGTTGTTGTTGATAAGGTGGGTATTGATGCGTGTGAAGTGTCGTATAGTTTTTTAATGTATATTTTAAGCCCTTTAACACTTTTTAGCCAAGTTTTAAATTTATAAAACACGATATTTACTAACACTAAACACACATATGGGCAAGTGCACCCATCGTGAGCGTAGTATAGTGTTGGTAAGATACCGAGGTCGTCCAAGGACACAAGAGCTTTTAATACCGGTTTATCCTCAACGTCTAATCAAATCAAAAGTTTAGAAAAAAAGTTTTTAAACAAGAAAAATAAAACTAACTAAAATGCTGAAAAATAAAATAAAATAAAAACAAATAGACAAGATGAATCACTTGGATCTGAATCGTATTTGGTCTAACCTTTGATTATTTCCGCACTTTTGCACTTTTTAAGAGATTATCTTAGTTATTGTAGTAGGCCCCTCTTCTGAAGGTGACGTTACCCTCAACCCAATAGTTTGAGTCAGCAAGGATACTGTAGGATCGTTGTGCGACCTGAATGAGTCGTTCAGAAGATTTTTGGATCCGAATCAAAGGCGGAATCAATGAAACGGATGCTCGATACAATTATAATGTCTCTTGTATTGATTTAATAGTCTTACAGCACCTGGAGACAATTCGGCAGCACTTCGTTACCGAATCACAAGATCTAATTCCGTTTCAAATGACAAACCAAGTGCCCTATTTATAGTTGTTCTAATTCCGTTTGAAATGGACAAAGCCACTTTCAAGCGAAATTAACTAAGTTAATTTCGTTTGAAATTATCTTTGACAGTTTCAAGCGGAATTACCCTTAAACACATAAAAAACAGTTTCTAGCACCCTGAGCACTGGTTATCCTATCCTATTACATGACTCGATACAAGACGAAGTCAATAGACATAGTGCACTAACAGACTCCCCCTTGGATGTTGACGAAGTCTTCAGTGTCGAGTCTTTATCATGACACATCTTCAGTCTTGATCAGTCTTCATGCTCTTTCCAAATTGTCTAACACTGTAAGCATCCATCAATCTTTATCTTCTTTGATCAGCTTCCATCTTTGAATGTTGTACCAGGATCTGTCTCTGGCTCTAACATTAATAGCTTCTTCAGGCTCCCCCTTTCGTCAAGCTTCCGTGCTTTAGGGATCGACACCTTGCTTTCTGGTTACAAGCTCCCCCTTGCTTTGAGCTCGTCTTCAGACTCCCCCTTAGACTTATCTGTCGGGATCGTAGTCTGACCTCATCTGCAATCACTCAGACATTTATAAGTAACAACATTTCAAGCTTTCAAATATCCAGGAATTATGACCTGGCTCTTTCAAACTTTCTAAACTACCACTTTTAACAAATTTCAGAATTTGGCAGTATCAGCAAAACAAATCGGAATCTGACTCTTTTTCAAAAATTTTAACAATATAATCATCCAAATCCCTCACAGTTAATCATCCAAGTCCAAACTAATGACCTTGGAGATATCACAAACTGTTTTTTATTTTTGTTTAAAAATTTCAAGTTTCAAATTAATGAACTTGTTTTATTTTCAGAAACACAATCAGCATACTTAGATTTTGAGACTCAGCATTTCAGACATCGGTTGTCGAAAATAAAGCAGAATCAAAAATCTTTTTGTATTTTCTGAAATATAAGGCAATAAAGAAATATGTACAAACATATTTACAGACAATATTTTTGTTTGAGTTTGCGTTAGAGGATCATATCAGTTTCTGACAAGTCACAAGTGCCATTGAGCTTAGTTACACATTAAGAATTAAACAATTCACTTAGATTGTCGATATACTGATCCACTTAAATTTTCACACAAACTTCAACTAATTCAGGATACGAATTAGATGTTTTAAGAACTTAAACTCATTCATGTGTCCCACCTCTTGAATATACTCCCGTATCCAGATCCCAATATTCAGTCTTACAGGTGAGTATACCTAGATGATATCTATAAAGGGTTAAATTGCGAAGAATCGTGAGAGCTCAGGTCAGAACTTCCGTTCAGCAGAGAGATGACGGCTTCGACTTTTGGTGTGTCCCCTTTAGAGGATCTTTTCTTCAACAGCACATGATTAGCATTTTTCAATGTTTTATCATTTTTTATGCTGAGGGCGGTGCTATTTTTCAAGCAAGCAGAAAGTATTATACGGGGACTAGGCCATTGCTTCCGCAAAATCAGAAGTCCCAGGATAATACCCCAGATATCACTGAGTATAAAGACCTAGTATCTCAGAAAGAGGGACCTTTCAAACAAGATTTCAGGGGTTACCTATATATCCAAGTAGTGTTCCCCACAAAATAAGTAAGTTTGAAATTTATGTTTATATCCCGAAAAGTTTACTAAATGTGTAAAAACCTATCAGTTTATCATCAGTGAGACTGTTTAACGCTATTTCAACATTACATTTCTTTAGCATACTGTAACTGTCTACTGATGTACTATCATTTCCTCTTTTTACACAAAAACTCAATTTTTGAATTTTATCATGTTTTTGGCTTTTTCAAATTTTCTATTGTCTTTGTATTTTCTAACAACAATACTCCCCCTAAAATGCAAAATCATTTAAAGAAAATTTGATAACCGATGCTGATAGCTTTGTCTCGCCATCCATTGCCTGCATCTCATGCTCTGTTTTTGTAAAAAAAAAACGCTTCTATTTATCGGATTGTCAAATTTCATACCCCCATGATTTACAACACATTGATATTTTACAGTTTGAAAACCGTTTTTCAATCTTGTGAAATTAATCATATTTGTTCAGCCGTGAGGGTTTCGGCATATTTAATCAACATATTTTTAAATTTTTTAAATTTTTTGACAAAATGAAAACATATTTTTGATTTTTAAATTTTTCAAATTTTAGGATTTTTGAATAAAGGTTTATTTATTTACAGAAAACAAACAAACTCCCTGTTTCAATCAAACCAGGGTTCAGCAGCCTTCTCCTCCTGTTGTGCCAGGCTGCTCCGAAATCCATTCTCACAATCTTCGGTTTTGTTGAGCACCTGCACATTCAGACTACTTAATTACTTGAACAATTTAGCCCAGGTCTGTTGAACCTTAGGCATTTCAACACAATATGTATCATGCAGTTTCGGAAAATCTTTATCATCAAAGACTTTTTCAACTTTAACTTCAACTTTCTCATCTTTTACTAAAGTCACTTGTTTCTTAACATTCCATGTTTGACCTTTCGGAGTACCTTTTTTGTAAAAATGTGACTCTTTTTGAACAATTTTATTTTGAACAACAACTTTTGGTTTCCAAAACTCGTTTGGTTTTGTTGCATCGACAGTTGTTTTCCAACTTTGTGTTGTTCTTAATCTAGGTGTGTGAGAATTCCAGGTCTGTCTAGAATCGAACCTATTAGGTTTTGATTTCCAAGTTTGGTTCGAAACAGACTTGTTTGTGTTGTACCTCCAAGTTTGTTTTGAATCAAATCTGGTTGACCTGTGATTCACATCCTCAGATTTTTGTTTCTCATCATCATCAGACTTCTTTTTGTCAACATCCACAGGTTTCAGATTTGGACATTTGCGTGCAAGATGTCCAACTTGATCACATTTAAAACATGTTCTTTTTGAAACATCTTTGACCTGTGGTTGTTGCTTTTTCTTTTGAACATAGAACTCTTCATTAGACTGACGCCTAAATTGGAGTTCTTTTTCTTCTTCGGAACTTGTTCCATGAACAAAATTCATCTTTGTCTGATAATTTGACGGTTCATTTTTATTTTTATTTCGATTTTGTTTCCTTTTATAACCTAACCCAGCCTTCATGTTTTTCTTCTTGTAACCAGGTTTGTTATAAAAAGTTTTATGACCTTTTCCAGCAAACTTTGAAATCTCAGACTTTTCAATTTCAACCATCTTGAAAACTTTGTCAATCTTTTCTGAAATCACATTCTGAATCGGGAATACAACATCTAAGAATAATTTGTCCGATCCAATCATGGTATAAACCAATCCTTTTGAATCATCATTCAAATTTTTCTCAGATTTTGAGTTTTTCAGATATCCATCATGAAAATTACCTTCATTTTCATCCTGTGATTCAGATTTACCTGTTTCAATTGACTCTTCATTTAACACACTTTCAACGACCTTATCTACCACCTCTGAATCACTAGAATCATCAGATTTGGAATAGGTTATGTCAATGTTATCTGGCAATTGATCTACCATGTTGAAAGCTTTTTCGACCTTTTCATCATCATAAAATGCAAACTTTTCTGGTGGTGGAACTTGATGAAACTCTGAGCCAATACCTTTCTTGTTTTGCTCAGAATCTTTCCCATCCGGTTTTATGTTGAAAATTCTTTCAAGCACATATGACGACGCGTGATAACTTTTTAACTTGTTATTATCCTGTTCTAAATCAGCAATCTGACGCTTAAGTTTAGCAACATCTTCAATGTAAGAATTAACAACTTGTTGTTTTATTTCATACATTCGTTTATACTCCTTAGTTGTTTCAGAACAGTAATTCAATCTTGATTGAACAAATTTCATTTCACTTTTCACTTTTTCATATGACTCTTTTGTAATATGATATGCCAATTTTATTTAATCATATTCCCTTTTCATTTCTTGACAATCATTTTCTTTTTGAGAACATTCTTCTTTCATTTTCAAAACATTTGCTTTCAAAACTTCATTTTCTTTTTCTAAATTTTTACATTTTTCTGAAAGTTTTTCATCATTTTCTTTAAAAACTTTTTCGTTTTCTAATATTTCTTTGCATTTATTTTTGAAAACTTCTTCTATTTTAGTAAATTCAAGATCTCTTGTTTTGAACCTTTCGTCTTTTTCAGTATAAGCACTGCATGGTTCCATGCATTTCTTGCACTGTTTAACAGTTTTTAAGATTTCAGAATCAGAAATTACCTTAGTGATTGGCACTTCGGTGTATGCTACAGTCTCTGTCTGCTCTGCATCTTTTTGCTTTCCTTCAACACCAACCTCATCACCAGCATCACCAGCAACCTCCAAAATCTCATTCTTCACTTCAGCCAAACTTTCAATTTTCTTCTTAGTTTCTTCAACTTGCAGTTTTTCAGTAACTACTTTCTCAACCTCTTCATTCACCTCTTTTTTTTTCAAACTTTTCTTTCTCATCAACTTTCAAATCTTCTTCTTTAACAACTTCGACTTTCTTCACAACCTCAACTTCAACAGCTTTAGCTTTAACCTCTTCAGCAGATTTCTTCAGATTGTTTACCATTTCTTCAACATTCTTTGTCATTCTTTCTTCATCCCTCTTCCTTAAACACGATGTCATGGCATATCTTATTTCCTTTTCATGCCTTTTTGCATATGTGTCATCTTTTAATACATTTCTATAGTATTCGGCAGATCGAGGAATTATGAGAAGAACATCTTCAAAAATTATGTCTTTCTTCGGAACAATAGGTTCACCTTCTCTGTTGAAAAAGCACTCTCTTTTTTTATCCCATCTCTTGTTGATGACAACACTCTCATACTCTTCTTGCATTTCATCCATTCTGTTCAAAACAATGTTTCTTTCTCTGTATGTTTTCTCATTTAGAATCTCTTCTCTGGTCTTTGACTTCAGCTATAACATTTTCTTCTTTGTTTTCCTCTTTTATTTCAGCAACAAAAACATAATGTTGACTCTTTGATGTTTTTCTGCCATGAGCTGTAACTATATTTTCCAAACGATCTTCTTCTGGACAAATCTGACTCCAATCATATCCTTCATCATGATGGATTACAGCACAAGCTCTAGATTTCTCTCTTGGTTTGTCTTCGATCATTTTCGGCTCTTCTTTGCTTCGATGGTAGATTGCCTTTTGGTAGTAATCATCATTGAACGGATGTTCATTTCCACCAACTGCAGAATTATTGCATTCTCTCTTGAAATGACATTTTTGCTTACATTTGAAGCAGGTCACTTTGGACTTGTCAAGTCCAAGTTTTGTTGATGGACCACCTAATGATTGCTTCCCGGTAATCTCCATGTATCTCTGAGCTCTGCGGATGCAACTTGCTAAACACCAGCGAATATCTATGAGCTCCATTTCTTCTGGATCAATCTGGTCGTAGTCTTCTTTGGTCAATTCGGAATTTCCAATTTTGCCTGCAACTAGACCTTCATACGATTCCAGAACTGATGCAAGAAAGCTCATTTGCTGTTTAGCTGCATTGATGCTCATAGCCGGAGAATTTTTCAACTTAAGAGCAATGTTGCACAATATCTCCTCTGCTTCTTCAGAAATAGCTTTTGAAACAGATGAATGATAACCCGGATTGTAGCTTGATGAACTTGTCTGAGGTTCTTTTGTTCTTTCACCACTAAATGCTGTCTTTGGTGAACTATCAGCTTTCACCGAAGGTAAATTACCTTTGTAATACAAACCAACATTCTGTTGATGTGAAGAACTGCTCATCTTGCTTTGTTTCTGCAATTCAAGCTCATGAGTTTCAATCTTTTCAATTAACGCATCAAGAGAAATTGTTTCATACAAAACATCATTTTTCAAAATGAACACAAACGTTTGCCACTGATCAGCTCGTGGTAACGCTTCTATGATTTTGTCTATTATTTCTTCTCTTGTTTTTTCAATCTTAAATCTTTCCAGTTCGATTTTTAGATGACAAAAACGTTCAATCATTTGTCAAACTGATTCACCGTTAAGACTATCAAACAAATCAAATTCCTTTTTTAATAAAGCAAATTTGTTTTTCCTGATTTGTTTACCCCCTCTACTTTAACCCGTAAAGCTTCCCAAATAGATTTTGAAGATCCATCATGTTGTAACAAAGTAAACATGTCATTTCTGATGGATGATTGAATTAAGGCAATCATTCTTTGTTCAGCTGCAAACTCGGATTTGTCTTCTTTAGATAATTTCTTGAGTGGAAGATCTTCTCCTTTATCATCTTTTGGTTTTTCATATCCAAACTCCAGAAAGAACCAGCTCTCGTGTGCATAGGCTTTTGCCCAGTTGATGAAACGCTCTTTCCACCATGTATAGTCTTCAATGCTTTCCAGAGTTGGTGGTTTTGAATGTGTGCCGTAAAAGTTATCATGCTTAATGTTCTCATTGATCGCTTTTGTAATGGTTTTTGGTGTGACAGTTGATATTTCGGAAGACTCGGATGTAAACGCGTTGTAAAACGTATTGTAGAATTCTTCAGCCATGATGAAAGCTTCTTGAATTTCCTGGAGAAAAAAACAGACAAACAAACACAATCTGTTTAAACAATATCAAACAATTTGAAACAGACTGACACTCGGTTGACGTGAAATGATCTTGACGCGGAATTTCCAATTTCAAACGGAATAGTGATTTCAAGCGGAATCACTTTGGATGACACTTCAAACAAAATCACTTGGATGACCCTTCAAACGAAATCACTTGGATGACAACTTCAAACGAGATATGTTCAAACGAAATTACTTCTCAAACGGAATCACTTGTTTCAAGCGAAATCTTCAAACGGAATACCACTTTGAAGTGGAATAACTAATTCTGTATGAACTTCTCAAACGGAATTACCCTTTTCAAGCGGAATCAACACGCTATTTCAAACGGAATTACGATTTGAAGCGAAATCAGGTGAACTTTTCAAGCGAAATTACAATGCTCGTTCAAACGAAATTAGGTTTTTTGTCCATTTTAGTCACTTTTAAGCCGAATTTTGGTCTGATTCTCTCAAGGCTTTGTTAAAACACTGTTTCGCATGTAATGTGTGAAATTCATCCCATTTTGTCCGTAAAATCTTATGAATTTTGAAAAAGAAGGTGTAGAAGTCAGAAAACTGATGAAATCAAGCTAAACTCTTCCTCCTGAGCTCTGATACCACTTGTAGGATCGTTGTGCGACCTGAATGAGTCGTTCAGAAGAGTTTTGGATCCGAATCAAAGGCGGAATCAATGAAACGGATGCTCGATACAATTATAATGTCTCTTGTATTGATTTAATAGTCTTACAGCACCTGGAGACAATTCGGCAGCACTTCGTTACCGAATCACAAGATCTAATTCCGTTTCAAATGGCAAACCAAGTGCCTTATTTATAGTTGTTCTAATTCAGTTTGAAATGGAAAAAGCCACATTCAAGCGAAATTAACTAAGTTAATTTCGTTTGAAATTGTCTTTGACAGTTTCAAGCGGAATTACCCTTAAACACATAAAAAATAGTTTCTAGCACCCTGAGCACTGGTTATCCTATCCTATTACAAGACGAAGTCAATAGACATAGTGCACTAACAGATACAATCATAAAGGGTTGGATTATTGAAAGATAATTAATTAAGTTATTAATGCATATTATGGTAGGCCCCTCTTCTGAAGGTGACGTTACCATCGGCTAAGTAGTATGAGTCAGCAAGGATACAGTCCTAAGTAGCTGGGTTAAAGTATTAATAGTAGTTTACATATGAGGGGATCAAGGAGTTCGGACCCCCGCCATCCAATACCAGTGGGTATTGAAGGAGGTCCTACTAAAGTTGACCCAGGTCCTTGTAGGATCTATACACTGAACAAGGCAAGACTCTTACCAAACCGTTCCCTTAACCCCCGACCAGGTAGCCAACATACCTCCATATAGACCGTGCAGATATGAATGGTGAAAATATTTTATTTTATATAGACAGTAAAATAATGCCAAGACACCACGGACAAACGATAAGGAAGACTCACCTTCAACATAAGAAACTAGTTACTAAAGTCATTAATACAGAACCAAATAAAAAGTGCGAAAAGATTAAAAATAAAAAAGTATTACACTAAACACTTGTCTTCACCAAGTGATGTAAGAGACTTAGGCAAACATGGCCTTTGATTGTCAAGAACTCTTACAATCAATCTTGGATCCCGAGACTACTCACACACTCTATGATGGATGATGGTGGTGGATGATGGTGTGTGGTGGTGGTGGAGTGTGGGTGAAGTGTGAGAGAGGTGGTTTCCCAAGGGATGGTTTGCAAATGAGCCAAGCACCCCTATTTATAGCCTGCACAGAAGCCCGAACACGGCCCCGTGTCCACCTGTCTTCTCTTTCTTCATTAATTGCAGTTTGTCTGCATTAGTTGACCACGCCCCCGTGTCCACTGGGCACGACCCCGTGTGCCGAAGCGTATCTATGGTGGGTGATAGAAGCTTCTACAGCTTTGTCTTTTCTGCAGACACTTAGGCACGCCCCCGTGCTCACTGAGCACGGGGCGTGTTCAGCCTTCTGTTCTCTTGTTTTGCTTAGGAAGATGCTGTCGAGGGGTCGGGCATGCCACATTTAGCCCTTTTCTTGTATTTATGTTAGATTTAGCTGCCTTTTTGCTTCTTTTGATCATTTGAGCTCATTTAATCCTGAAAATACAAAAGGAAGACAAAAAACACACTTTTTTTTCCAACATTAGTACTAAAAAATGGTTAGTTTAATGCCACCTTTGATGTAATTTATATGTTGCATTTTGCACACATCAAATACCCCCACACATGAATCTTTGCTTGTCCTCAAGCAAAACTCTTTATAATGTGGCTTTACACTCCCAAATGGAATGGGTAGAAGAGAAGGTTTTGGGCTTGTCATAGAGTGTCGGGATTTCCAAGATTCTTTATTAAGTTTTATTTTTATTTATTTACAATCCTATTCGTCATGATTTATTTAAAACATTACATAAGATAAATTACTTATTAGGGCATAACATGCCTCTTTAAAATTCCACTTATATACAAGTTCACATACCTCACGGGGGATCACTCAACACTCGGCCGAAGGTGTATTTTTGTGAAAACTCTCGAGAGCGGCATGGAACTTACTCCTACCATAAGCTTGCCAAGCAATCAATCCTCATCCTTTTTAACTATATACCTTTGTAAATATCAAGAGGACTTTGGGGGAAGGGTTAGGCTTGGGTTAAAGGTAGGTGGTTGGGTTAGTGGTTAGTAGAAAAGGGCGAAAGGCGTAAAAAGCGTCGGTTTTCGTAAGACTTTTTATTTTTGTAACCTTTTATTTTGATGAAGCAATTCTTCAAACAAAGTTCTTTTTGATAAACTTGTTTGTTTATTTCTTTTGGCTTCATCATCATTTTTTTTTTGGAAGAAGTCATAAGAAAAACCGAGCTTTGTTACTAAAATAAAGGGTTTAAAATGAAAAAAGGGTTTTGGTGGGTAAAAGGGTGTTTGATTTGGGTTAAGAAATGAAAAGGTTTAGGCTCAAAGGGGTTAACTAGGGGGATTTTGGGTAGGTTGTAAAAAAAATGGTGTAGAAATAAAAAGGGTTAGTCCTAATGCCTCCATCATTTACTTACTTGGGTTTAAGTTGGTAAGGACCGGGAATGTATCGTCGTGGCAAGTTGTAGAGTCGTAAGAAACCAAGCGGCTATTCACACAAGAAACGAAAAATGAGCATTTAGTTTAAAGATGTGTATTTGTATGCTCAATAAAGGCTCAAAACTCACTTTTTGTGGGAATGGGTTTTTATGTGATCAAGTATATATAATCAAATTTTAACTAGATTTGTCATGCCGTTTCATAATTTTCTTATGTTGGTTCTTTTTATCACGACGCTATCG
>JARYGA010056605.1:0-49324 GCA_030545235.1 Helianthus tuberosus | reverse complement strand
GAGAGTTTCATCATTCGCCAATGGGATGCGAATGATTTTCTCATGACAAATAACTTCAGCTTTGTTCTTGGACAACCAGTCCATTCCGACCACTACATCGAAGCTACCCAATTGAATAGGTAAGAGGTCGATGCTAAATCTTCGTTCACCAAGCTCTAATGTGCAGCCTCTAACAACTTCACCCGATTCAACAAGTTTACCATTGGCTAGCTCTATAGAATAAGGAATATCTAATCTACTCGATTCTATTCCAAGCATGCGTTTAAATTCCACAGACATGAAGCTATAGTCGTCGCCAGTGTCAAATAATATGGATGCAAAGTGATTGTTAATGAGAAACGTATCGGTGACCACATTAGGGTCCTCGCGTGCGTTCTTTTCTCCAATCACAAATGCTCGAGCCTGAGCGTCGTTTCCCTTTGGGAAGTCTTTTATGAAATGATCATTGCTTCCACAACTGAAGCATCCTCGGTTCTTCCCATTTCCGTTACCATTCCTGTTGCCAGTACCATTTCCATTTCCACCATTGTTTCCAGTTCCAGCACCGTTGCGGTTTTCGTTCCCGTTCTTTCCTTTACTCCAACAGTCTTCTGTTTGATGACCCAATCTACCACATTTGTCACACCTTGGAATGCGACAAGCTCCTTCATGATGATACTTACATTTTTGGCATTTAGGCAGGGTGCCTTGGTATCCTCTGGCTGCAGTATCATTTGCCGCTGCAAAGGTTCTTGCCTCCTTAGATGGGTTAGTGTCACGCTTCTTGTTGTATGAACCTTTGTTGTTGCTGCGGGTTGCTTGATTCAGGTTCGAGTGCTTTCTCTTCTTGTCACCGGACGACTCTGCATGCGTCTCGGTCTTTTCTGTTGGGTTCACCAATAACTTCTTCATACTGACACAATCTTCAGTAAGGCTGACAGCCAGAGTTATAGCCTCAGTGATTGTTTGAGGTTTGGCCGAAGTTACCATGCCGCGAAATTCTGAGGCCAATCCCCAAATGTAGCGTTCAACGCGCTTAAATTCAGGTGTCACCATGTAAGGGATCACCCTTGATAGATTGTGGAAGCTTCGGGTGTAACCAGTAATATCAGCACCATCCATGGTCAAGTGCCAGAATTCAGTCTCCAACCTTTAGAGTTCAGCATGAGAGCAATACTTCTCTCTCATTCTTTCCTTCAGTTCATCCCAAGTTAGGCCATAAGCGGCATCATCACCCAAGGTTTGGACTTGCAAGACTTGCTGTGATTTCAGGTGTTCACGTTTGACCTTTTCTTGCACTGAGGGAATCTATACGTGATAAGACTTGCTGTGATTTCTGTGCACTGAATTTCATAATTATGTATGCATCCATAATTACGTAACTCCTTGCACAGTCCGCACAGTTCGTTTCATCCTCGTATCTCTTTCTTCAGATAGGCCATTGTTTTCAGGTAGCGTCACGTATACTTGTGACATTCTACTTCTAGTATATGTATCTGTCGGTTGTCTCACATAATTATAAGTAATTCTTGATCACAGACAAGTTCTACCCCAGTGCACCCTAAGTCTCGTAGTGTATTTTCTAGACTCTTTGTAAACAGTTTCAGGTAGTGGATGTCGCGGAAAGTTTTATGCAATGAAAACTCTTTGAAAATCGTTTTCGTGAAAGGATCTTAGAGATTGTAGACAAGACTCGAGAAGGAATCCTGGTTCACTACAATTGTTGGTGCATACATCTGTCGTCTTCGTCTTGTATCGAGTCTCGGGTTTGGTGCGGTTCTAAACAAGCATGATGTCATCATCTTTGATGATGACATCACACTAGTGACATCATCATTGCATCATGGAATCAAGTATACGTGGATTTGCATGCAATCTTGAAACAGAATGCTAATTTGTCAATTTCGCTTCAACAAGATTCTAGAAGGTTTCGCTTGAACATTAATTAGATGATTTCGCTTCAATGTCTTCAAGCGAAATCTAGAACATTATAAATAGGTGTAATGTCATTTCAGTTGTAACTTTTTCAGAGATTCTTCCGGTGAGCCACGAAGTGCTGCCGAAGTGTTGTTAGGTCTGTAATCGCATTCGTTATCAATACAACAACAGTTTAAAGTGAAATCTCGCTGCATTGACCTCGGTTTGTTCGTTTCCGCCGCTCAAACTGAGATAAACTCTTCTGAACGACTCGTTTGGGTCTGCAAACGATCCTACAATTGGTATAAGAGCCAGTGAAGAAGAGTTCTTGTTGATTCAGCCGTAAAATCTGTTTCTACACCTTTCTTTTTGAAAAACAAAATTTTTTTCGGTCAAAATCGGACAAAATTCACATATATTGTGCGCATACATGGTTTAATCAATCCTTGAAAGTTTCAAGTTTAAAATCAGCCTAAATCTTGTAGTTTTGTGTGTTTTCGCTTCAACTGCTCGTTAATATGATGACATCAGCAACATTTTGTATATGATTTCGCTTCAAATTGATGATAATCTGTTGATTTTCGCTTCAAGTTGATGTATTTCTGTTGATTTCGCTTGAGAACATTATTTGATTTCGCTTGAATAGTTGAAGCGAAACTGATCTGTTTGCATTTCGCTTGAATATACTTTGACATCTGTTTGAAACCTGCAGTTTACTTGAAATGTTCTGATGGCTTAACTGAATTGTGCTGTTCATCGAAACCTGCTGTTCATTTGAAAAATCCATTGTCTGCTTAAAAACACATTAATCAGCTTATCATCTTGTGAATATATCGAGTTGTGAGTGCATGAGAATATATTGGTTAATGTGATTGCATGTGATAAATCATTTTGTCGGCTGCATGCTGTTGGTATAAGTGTGAATACATCGGTTTTTGTGTGCATTTGAATTAGTCCTTGTTGTCTAGTAAATTAGTGTGCATCGTAAATGATAATTCAGATTAGAACAATTCGTATAATGTGACGGTCATGTGTAGTGTAAGGAAATTGTCGGCATAGTGATATTTTTGGTCCAATCAAAGTTGATTCTCATTTTTAAAATCTGAATATTACATGTGAATTTTATCGATATGGGCATGTGAGCATGTGATATTGATTGTGTAGGTCAATTAGAAATATTGAATTTTAATTGTTGTCAGATTAGTGGATGTTGCGGTCAAATAGTATTAGTTTCTCATTAAAGTTTGTCGGCACATGTAATTGTTTCGAGATCTCTATACTTGATAATTGTTGTTAGTCATATACAATCAACCTAGTCGGTAATCAAGTCACAAGGTTTGGAGTTTAGTTGGTTTGCTCGGCTTGATCAGTACGTGTGTCAGTCAGGTCATTTTGCGTGGTCGAGTCGCGTGATAAAGTCCAGTTCATACGATTTGGAGTTCAAAGAGTTCGAAGGGTCAGGTCAATTGAATTCGAACCGGGTCATTATGTCCGCACAGTTGGTCAACATTCAGTCCGCACAGAAAATTCACAAGTTCGAGTACCAGTTTTATTCAGTTAATTGATAAACGGTTAAACTGATTGTGGTTTGTTTGTTTATTTGTTAGGTAATCGACAGGTATTTTACAAGGTGATACAGCTCATTTGAAAATTCGAAACATGGAGAACGAGTTTTACAATGCTTTTGCTAGTCCAGTTACAGTCACTCAGAGTGCTTTGCATGAAAATGAAACCGGGACGTCTCAGAAACCACCAAAACTCATGGATATTGATGATTACAATGGATGGTCCGAACGGTTTGGAAATTGGGTTGAGGCGTATCACTTGGATGCGTGGGAACACACTGAAGAGCCGTATGTTAAGCCCACAAAGAACGATGTTGTGAATGGTACTCCGTTGACACTTAGAGAAATGAGTACTGCAGATAAAAAGAAATATCGAGATGAGAAATTGATGGTGAGTCTGCTTCAGCAAGCGATAAAAGAAGATATTTTGATACTGCTTCAACATGATGGAACTGCATATTCGATATGGACAGAGTTGGAAGCAAAGTTTACTGGAAGTGACGATATGCTCAGGAATAAGATGTCTCTCATGAAAAAGGAATTTGATTTATTTCGGGGATTGAAAAATGAGAGTGTCAAGCAATTAATTGATAGATATTGTAACTTGGTGAGAAATATGACGAAACTTGGTGTTAAGAAAGATACTGATGAATTGGTTGAAAAACTTGCAGATGCGCTACCATATGAAACATGGGGAACATTTCTGATGATGCTGCGGTCAAACAAAACAAATTATAAGAAAATGACACTGGGAGATTTTATCAAGCATCTGGAAGCTCAGGAGATGGAGCAGAGGAAGATTGCTAGGATGAAGAATTACGATGGAGAACAAGATATCAGCTTGTATTACAAAGGTGGTGTCAACGAAAAGTCAAATTTTTCTCCGAAAATAGAAACTGCTTACAGTGTGAAAGAGTCTTCTGAAAAGAAATCATCCCAGGGATCAAGCAACACTAGATTTTCATCATTCGATCCAAACATTTCTGCAACAAAGAATGGAAGAAAACTTCAATGCAATATTGTATTAAATCTTGAAAGTGATCAAGATTATTCTGAAGAAGTTGCCAAAAATCAAATGTCTTTGTTGGGAATGGTGTTAGAGTCATATAGTAGTTTTGTGGCCGGAAAGATCGGTAATCCAATGCTCACGAAAGAGGATTATGATCAAATCGATGCTGAGGAAATGGAATTGATGGATATTAAATGGTGCATGGCCAGTGTAATGAGAAGAGCTGAGAAGTTTAAACAAATCACGGGAAGAAATGATTTTCTTGATGCAAGTGTTTCAAACTTAGGCTTTGATAAGTCAAAAGTTACATGTTTTCGTTGCAGGGAAAAGGGGCATTTCAAGAGAGAGTGCAAAAATCGTGAAGCTACTGGAGCCCAGAATCCTTTTGGAAACAATGATTATCACAAAAAGGCGATTTATCATCAAGTCACACCACCAGCACTGCATCAGGCACAAACTGCACATGGAATGATGCAGATTAAAGATTCAAAGAAAGCTTGTCTGGGAAATGATGGTGGATTCAGTTGGGATAAATATGTTCCAATAAACAGTAAAGTGTGTTTGGCAGAACAAGATGATGAAAAACTGGCTGAAGGTTTCAATTGGAACAATTTTTGTCCAGATCAAGAATTTATGGCCAAAGAGATGTCTAAAGACACTTCAAATGTTAATGTTTTCTTTGCTAATGCTTATGATTTGAAATGTGCAGAAAGATGCAGAAAAGTCATGGAAGCAGCTGAAGAAAAACGAAGGAAGAACAAAGAAGAGGAAGAAGAAGAAGAGAGATTGAAGAACGAAGCGAAAGCTGAGAAAAGAAGAAGAGCTGAGTTTTTACAATCAAGCAGAAGTGTCAAAGAAGTTCCAGAATATGAAGTGAAGATTGATGAAGAACGAGTTGAAGTTTCTGAAAAGTGCATGAACTGTGATTCGTTAATCAAACAAAACAATGAGTTATTGCACAATATTCACAAGTTGAAAGAATCGTATGACACAATGAACAGAGAAATTAACAAATATACTGATTCGAGTGGTGAACAAGCAATGGCGATGAATACTTTGAAAGTAGCATATCTTAGACAGCTGGATGATGCTAACTTTTATATCAAGAAATGTGCTGATTTAGAGTTGGAGCTGGCAACACAGAAGATAGAGACTGAGAAAGTTAAAAAGTTATTAAACAGTTACTCATGTTCTTCTTTTGTTGTTGACAGGATTTATCCAGTAGTGGAGAATTTGAAGACATTTGAAGAAATGAAAATGTCTGAAGAAAAGAAATCTGTGACAAAAGATGAAGTGAAGACTTCTAGTAAGAAATCAAGTGTGGTCTACACTAGATGTCCGCCCCCGGTCGAAAATGGATTTTTACCTCGAAATCCAAATTTTGAAAGAGTCGAAAAGGCAATAAACTTACAATGGGAGTCTGGGCCGTCGGATAACTTGCCAGAAAATATTGATGTCACGTACACGTCGTCCGATACTGATCATGAGTCATAGTTGATAAAAAGTGTGGTCGATCAGGTGTTAGATAAAGATGATTGTGAGGAGTCAAAACTGGAGTCCAAATTCAAGTCAAAGTCTGAGTCCGATACGTCAAAGTCAACAGTCAAAAAGGACAAACGGGTTTACGATAAAAAGTTTTTGATATCAAAATCTAATTTGAATGATGAATCATTTAAAGTGGCATATACTTTGAAAGATTCTGACAAATTATATTCTGATGAGATTTTTCCAATAAGAAGTGTCAGATTTGAAATGATTCAAAAGGTTTTCAAAATTACAGAAATTAATATTTCTGAAATAAAAGATTTAAATCTTAATGGAAAACCTAAACAATACACTTCAAGAGATCAACAAAGATTTAACAAGAAAATGGGTTACAATTATGGTTACAGTTCCCAAAAGAAACCAAACCATAATCGTAATTTCAAAAAGAAAGGATTAGGTTTTGTACCACCGAGAAATTATAAAAATGAAAAATTTTCTAAACCAAAAACTGTGTTTGTTTCAGGAAATACTTTAGATGATGAGAAAGAGCAAGCATTCAGAAAGCAGACAAATCAGGAATTCCTTGTCAAGAAGCAAGAAGAGTTGAAGAAAAATGCTGTGCCAAAGAAGATAGAAACCAGAACCTGTTTTCAGTGCAAGATTACTGGTCATGTTGCTAGGAATTGTCCGAAAATATTCAAACCAAAATAGGAAGTATCTGGTAAATTGAAAGAGAAAGTTGTGGAGAAAACTGAACTTACAACCAAACCATTTACTGGCTTTGAAAATTCGACCTTTGAGAATGGTGAATGTTCAAAGAATGTGGTAAAAAGAAAAGAAAAAGTAATAAATCAAAAATGGATTGTGAAGGGTTCAGGTAATAATTCTGGTGATGAATCTGATTCCACAAAATCAGAGGAGCAACGTGTTGAGAAATCAGTTCCAACTATGAACGATGAAAATTTTCCACCGTTGTGTGCTGAAAATTTTATGAAGAAAGTTGGAAAAGTTGAAATTTCAAATCAATTTTATTCTGACAAGAAAAAATTTGATGTTGATAAGGTTTTTAACGGAACTGTGAAACACATTTTTGGCAAAATGGTCAATAGTAAGGTTAAAGGTGTTAAAGAATTTTACGCTGCCAAAAGAGGAGGGCACAGGTTCGCTGAAAGTAAAAATGAAGAAGAGGTTGTTACACCCAAGGAAGGCCAGGCTTGGGTGGATATATTTTTCAAAGAATAAAAACCTGACTTGCCGGAGATCCCAAGTTGGTAATCGTGGATCATGAATCGGCATCATTCTCTATCATGTTTGTATAAAATGTTTGAATAGTTTTGCAGGACTTGCCGGAACTCCCAGGTATGTAAGCGAGGAGTAGGAATCGGCACCTTGAGAATTCAATCAAAAGATGGTAAATTGGTAACAGGATTGAGTTGTATGTTTGTGATGGTTACAAGTGGTAAATCAGGGACATTAAGTTGTATCTGATTTTCTACAAATGGTTGATAGACAATGTGATGAACCAAACCCCAATTTTACAAGTGATAAAATCAACAAAACTTATTTTCCGGAAAAACCATTTGATTAAAACAAACTTAAGTGTTTTGAAATCGATGGGAAAATAGTTTGTTGTGAGGGGGAGTTCTGATTGTTTATGACAAGTGGATGGAGAATTGAGGCAATTTGATATCAGCTGTCATGTTCAGTACAGTTTGTTTTCAAATTTCCTAAAATGTGTTTGCATTTTAGGGGGAGTATAGTTTTCAGAAAATCCAAAAACATTTGAAAATTTGAAAAAGTCAAAAACATGATAAAACAGAAAAATGAGTTTTGTTGCATAAAAGAGGAAATGATAGTACATCAGTGGACCATCACAACATGCTAAAGATTTGGTAAGATAAAAAAGTGATAAACGGTCTCACTGATGATGTGTCAGTAGGTTTTTACACATTTAGTAGATTGTGACGAGATATAAACCTAAATTTCAAACTTGCTTGTTCTGTGGGTTAACACAAACTTGGATATATAGGTAACCCCTGAAATCTTGTTTGAAAGGTCCCTTATTCTGAGATACTAGGTCTTTATGCTCAGTGATATCTGGGGTATTATCCCGGGACTTCTGCTGAAAGAAATTTCTGACCTAGTCCCCGGATAATGCTTTCTGCAAATGCTTGAAACATAGCATCGCCCTCAGCAAGCTGATGAAACAATAAAATTGATAGTCGCTGCTGTTGTAATGCAAAAGATCCTCTAAAGGGGACACACCAAAAGTCGAAGCCGTCATCTCTCTGCGTATCGAAAGATCGACCTGAGCTCTCACGGCCCTCGTACTATAATTTATTCCCCTGACATATATCATCTGTGGTATACTCACCTGTAAGACTGAATATTGGGATTTGGATACGGGAGTATATTCAAGTAGTGGGACACACGAATAAGTTCAAGAGCTTAAAACATTAACCTCGTATCTCGGATCAATTGAACTTTGTGTGAAAATTTAAGTGGATCAATATACTGACAATCTAGGTGAATTGTTTAGAACTTAAAATGAAATGAAGCTTAACGGTGTTGGTGATTTGTCTCAAAAACTGATATGATCCTCTTGCACGAACTCACAAAAATATTGTTTGTAAATATTTCATTTTCTGCATTTCTATTTCAGTCAAAAATCCAAAAAGATTTTAGTGTGTTTTAGCATAAAGTTTGAAAAATTTAAAAAGATTTTCGACAACTGGTGTTGAAGAGCTGATTTTCAAAATTCCAAGTGCTAAACATGATGAACAAATGGTTTGGGTGAAAGTGTTTGAAGAATGTTGAAATGAAATGAAAAAATGTTTTGAAATATAAATGTTATTCCTGCAAGTGGTAAATTAGACTTGAAAATCTTATCTACAAAATGGTTATCAGAAAATTTATTTTTGGGTAGAGTTTTTGCAGGTTAGCCAGGTTCTGAAACCTGAGAGTGATGAAGTGCCAGGTTACGATCTAAGAACCTGTGGAAAGTGAATTCCAGACTACGATCCCAGCAGATTGAGAGGGGGAGTCTGAAGACATCAAGACTCGTCAACATTTGAGAGAGAGGAGTTTGTTGATGTTAAAGATAGAGAATGAGGATTCTTGCAATGACAAATACTTCAGAGAAAGATCAAAGACTGATAAAGACTGAAGATGCAAAGACTCGACACTTAAGACTCGTCAACATCTGAGGGGGAGTCTGTTGGTGCATACATCTGTCGTCTTCGTCTTGTATCGAGTCTCGGGTTTGGTGCGGTTCTAAACAAGCATGATGTCATCATCTTTGATGATGACATCACACTAGTGACATCATCATTGCATCATGGAATCAAGTATACGTGGATTTGCATGCAATCTTGAAACAGAATGCTAATTTGTCAATTTCGCTTCAACAAGATTCTAGAAGGTTTCGCTTGAACATTAATTAGATGATTTCGCTTCAATGTCTTCAAGCGAAATCTAGAACATTATAAATAGGTGTAATGTCATTTCAGTTGTAACTTTTTCAGAGATTCTTCCGGTGAGCCACGAAGTGCTGCCGAAGTGTTGTTAGGTCTGTAATCGCATTCGTTATCAATACAACAACAGTTTAAAGTGAAATCTCGCTGCATTGACCTCGGTTTGTTCGTTTCCGCCGCTCAAACTGAGATAAACTCTTCTGAACGACTCGTTTGGGTCTGCAAACGATCCTACAACAATCGCAGCTCTCTAATACCAATCTGTCACACCCCTTTCTAAGGCGGAAGCACGAGGTGTGATCATGAAAGGTTTTCATTGCATACGATTGGTAAACAAACTACATGCTCATAAAATAACTTCAAATGCCAAGCATTACATAACCAAAATCATAGTTTTAGTGTTTACATCACAAGACAGCATATTGTCTGAAAGTTTACATCTTTATTTAAGGATAAACATAAACGACATCCAGGAGCATGAGTAAGACCGCGCGCACATCCACATTAGTTACCTGAAATACATGTGAGTTTTTGGAAAACGTCAACATAATGTTGGTGTGAATTCATGCAGTTTTTGTATTGCACGTTTGTATACTTTGTATGAAAACATAGTTTGTAGCTTGTATAAATCAAGTATCTTGTGTACCCCACGTACTCATGTGTAAATCAAGTTTTCTTGTGTAAATCAAATATTCATGTATAAATCAAGTATTCTTGTGTACACCACGTTCTCCTGTATTAATCAACTATTCTTGTGTAAATCAAATATTCATGTATAAATTAAGTATTCTTGTGTACACCACGTACTCATGTATGAATCAAGTATTCTTGTGGTATGAATCTTGTATAAATAAGGTGTTCTTGTATGTATTAGGGTTGTTAATGGGTTGCAAGGCCATTAACATGTGACACGACATAGGAAGTCACCAAACCATAGGCATTTATCAAGTTGGCATATTCTGAGACACAAAAGCACTGCTTGGTACTCGTTCTCACCAAGAGTGTGGCTGCCTGACACCCGTTAGATCTAACCTTTTGTTCTGCGGTCTAGGTATATTGTTGATTAATGGTGCTTATGGTGCCCTATTCGTAACACGATTTCTCGTATCATTCCTCAAAACGCATCATACTTGGTACTAGTTTTCACCAAGAGTGCTTCTTGTATTTTTGTATTCTCAAAACGCATCATACTTGGTACTCGTTCTCACCAAGAGTGCTTCTTGTTTTTGTATCATACCATTTATAAACATTGTAACATTTGTAACATGTATTTCACCCCCGAAGTTATAAAACTGAAAACAGTTAAAAGAAAAGGGGGAGCATGAACTCACAACTTTGCGTTCCTTGCGTCGTAAACTTCACCAGATTTGCTTATCTAGCGTCGTGGCCTAAACGTTTTTTATTAACGTTAGTCACTAGACTTGTATAGCACAAGTACAAGTCGCTATCTTTTGTATGTGTGTTCTTGTGTTAAAAATAATTTATATTTTTAACTATGTGTCTTACTTATACTATTTTCTAAAAAATAAATATAAGTTTCTTGTATTTCGCACCCGAATTGTGTATCTTGTATGTTGTATGTGTATTTTTTGTGTTCTCACTTCTCAAGAGTATTTAGTGTATTTTCAAGTCCTAATACACTATTACATGTAATACATACTACATACACTTAGCACAAAAGTTGGTGATCAATAAATATATATATTTTTTCTCAAAAATATACATACTTAGTATCAATTTTATTCTTGAAGAAATCATCATTTCTTAACACAAAAATTAGAGAAACCTTGGTAACATTTTTAGATACATTTTTAGAGAATAAGTTTCTCAAAAACTTATATTTTTCTAAGTGTCAAAATTTTATAGAAATTTTGACAGAGTTTCCCCTAAAAATGGAGGTTTCCCATGTTTTCGAAACATGTGATTATTTTCTTTTAAAACATCAACAAGCATCAACAACTCATTCAAGTCTTACTACAAGCTAAAATCATGTAAATTACGCTATAACATGAACTTGTTATGTCCCGAAAACGCGTAGTAACTTGGTAAAGCTCTTAGTGGCCTTAGTTACCTTCCAAAGTATAATTATCTCTTTAAAAATCACCTTCTTACAAAAGTTTAGTGTTTACAACTTGTAAACAATTTTTACAAAAATTATTCCCTTTGAACTCTTCTTGTAAATAAAATATTCTCATACTTGTCTTATTTCTAAAAATGGTGTAAGTGTTTGTAATAGTCATGGTTTTCAAAAACCGCTTCTCTAACTTGGTTTCTTTACAAAAACCTTTTGTAACTCTTGGATTTACAAAATCATCAACTCACTAGTTTAATTATATTTCATGAAAAATCATTTTTTGTCAAGTTCATAGAAGGTGGTTATTTTATGTAACACATAACCACTTTCTAATCTTGTTAAATCATATTCCCAAATATTATTTAACAAGGTCCATATGGTGATTAACATCACACAACCAAGACTCAACATAAAATCAACAATATGTTTACTACATCATCCTACTACAATATTTCATCTTCATGTTTCATTCATATGTAAACTTTATGTAGCTTCATGTTCATCTTCTTAGTTTCTTGTTCTTTAGTGTTTTGAACACAAGTATCATACTGCAATGTTTATCCATAAAAACAAGATGAACAAGGGTTTGACAAGAACTTACTACTAGCACAAAGGCTAGGGTAGAATCTAGTGAAGAAGATGATGAGAAAGCAAGAACAAAGTCCCTTTTGAAGCTCCACAAGTTGCAACCTCCTTGAATCACCTTATATGCTTGAATGGAACTTGAAAATGGAAGAGGATGGTGGACTAGTGGTGGTGATGGTGGCGGTTGAAGTGAGCCGAGAGAGGGAGAGAAGAGAGTGAAGGAGAGAGTGTAATAATGTGAAGTATGGTAGAAGATCATGGTGCCATGCTTAAATAGATATGTTCATATATTTTGGCAAGTTCTTCAAGCAACAATCCAATAAACAAATGAAATATAATCTTGAGCAAGATATGAGAGTATGGTGTGGTGTTGTGTTGTGTGGGTCCACTTGGGAACCGATTTCGGTTAGGGGGGGGGGGGGGTTGGTTGTAACTTTTGCAACTAATAAGTAATTGTTAGTTAGTTCTCAAGTATAAGCTTCCATATATTAGTTTGATGATTTTTAGTGGTGTTATGGTGAACGGGGACCACGACTAGTCAAGAAATAATAAAACAATGTATTTGAAAAAAATTTAGTGTCCCGGGTAATGTCCGGTTGTTCGGTTAAATACCGGTTCGTTAAGTGTTAAATTGCACCATTTAGTGCCTTTTATGTACCCTTTTGTAACCATTTCAATTCCCGACACTTAGGAAAATATTCTGGACGATAAAACGTAAATTCTGCATGATATTTATATGTTTAAAAGCTGGTAATAGCTGAATTTAATAAAATTATGCACTTAAAGTGCGTTTCGGGTGCTTTTTAGTGCATAATTTAGCTTCCGGAGAGTCTTTATATATAAACCCTTGTATGTACTCTTGGGTTTTAATGTATTCTTGTCATTGGACCTACACCTAGGCTCCAATTCTATTGTCTGACTACTTTCTACAGAGTTGTTGGCATATTGTGTTTTACCGGTGAGTTTACTAGTATCCTCCGACGCAACGCTCTCGTTAATGTATAAAGCAATATTTTGTAGTATAAAACGTGCATGAATTCACTTGTATAGTATGAAATCAGACAATGTCAACACTTACGCACATAATTGCAGTCATTAAATAATAATGAAAGTGTACGGAAATTACTGGTTTTGGGCCAGTTGTCATAGAGATTTCTTTTAAGGGGGTGATGATGTAACACCTCGCAAAATCATGTCCAATGGTGTATTGACACGTGTAATAAACCCTAATAAAGTCCAACATTTAATTTAAGGGACTAATTTTTTGAAAAATCGAAAACTTTGATTAAGAAAGGACTGGAAGTGTTAGCATACCTGAAATAAGTTCCTAAATAACCTCTCACGATAATTATATTCACAAATCAGCCACTTGACGATCGAGTGTAGCCGTTTGCGTAATTAATTTAAAGTTTGCACAATAAAGGGTTAAAAGCGTCAACATGTTAATTCTTACCTCTGAGTGACCTTTTAAC
This sequence comes from Helianthus tuberosus, assembly GCA_030545235.1. Classification (NCBI taxonomy): domain Eukaryota; kingdom Viridiplantae; phylum Streptophyta; class Magnoliopsida; order Asterales; family Asteraceae; genus Helianthus; species Helianthus tuberosus. The sequence continues at coordinate 35,765 of JARYGA010056605.1, read as the reverse complement.
AAACCGGGAGCTTCATGATATTTGATTATACTCTCAGGAATGCTAATTATTGGCCGACTAAGGTTTTTATGCCTATAAGTAAAGTTACGCACAACTTTGCAAGTTAGAGGGGCTAAAAGTGTCAATATGTTTATTTATACATCTGAATGACCTTTTAGCGAACCCGAAGCTTCTTGATGTTTAAAAATACTTTCAAGAATGCCTAATATGGATTAGATAAGGCTTCAATGCTATTAAATGATGAGATGCGCAAGTTTGCGCAATAGAGGGACCTAAAGCGTCAACTTTTGAATATACGCCTTTCGGTGACCATTTAAGCGAGCGAGAGCATAGTAATATTTAAGTATATGCTTGGGAATGATCAATATAGGCCAAGGAAGGGTTGGATATCATTAACGACATTTCGTGCTACTTTGCGCAATTAAAGGACTAATTGCGCCAAACTGCTAAAGTATGACGATTCGTTTGGTATCGGACCTTCCGGAATATGACCATGAGTTAAACATGCCCTAATTATCCTTTATATATCTTAGTTTTAGGCTTAGAGGTGTTTGGTGCGTGAAAATAAACTTTTAACTCATGCAGGGACTAAAAGTGTCAAAAAGTGCACAAGTTTGCATTTTCGCGCATATCTTGCATTCTGGATACATCCGGACATCCAAAAATTTATGTAAGCACTAAAATAATTTATTTTAGTGTTTGTCTTGTTAAAATTCCATTCGTCGCGTAGTTTGGACCGTTTTTGCGTCCGTTCGGGTTTCGTCTTAATTAGACGAACAACGTGACCGTACGACCAAACGAACCGACATCCGGCATATTTTTGAGCATGTTTCATGTCCCTTATGTTTAGGCATTATTGTAGAGCCTTGAAAATGGCTTAACGGGCCTTTAATGTGCCAAAAATGACCTTTCAAGATAACAGGGACCAAATCTGCCATTTATGAAACTTCTGTTGCTGATCAGACTTCAAGGCGGGCTGCGTAAGATCCCCATGACTCTTACGCGGGCCGCATGAGCGAATCAGAGTTGCAAAACTAGTTTTTCAAACCAGTAGCTGGGTTTCCTTGAGTTGCAACTGGTTTTTAAGTATACTATGGGCTATTTTGGATGCCCATGGTTTACCAAAACAATGGGTAAGAGGTGTACGGTCCAGATCAAAGATCGTTTATCGATGAACGATCTTAATGGTTCTGAAAAACCTATAAATACCCCACCTCATTTCCTTCAAACCCACACTTGATTTCTGAATTCTCTAAGTTCGAGACCTTGCTCTTCATACCTGAGAATTTAGGAATCAAAACCTCCTTGCTTGGACCCTTTGTAAGTGTCTTTTCGTGCTTAGTTTAATTGTTTTAGCGTTTATAGCCGAAAATTCAAGCGTTTCGATAAACGCTTTGACTTTTAAACGGTTGAGCCATTGTTCGCAACGAACATGGCTACGTGACCCTAATTAGGTAGGTGTTTAACCCTCAAAAGGGCACCTCCTAATTACCACGTTTACTTAGTCAAATTGTCGGGTCAAATAAAAGTCAAACGGGTTAGTTTTAAATAAAATTCATAACTATTAGTATAAAAGCCATAAAATTAGTTTTCTCACTTTAATAACTTGGTAAATATTAGTTGAACATGTCTAAGCATGTTCAACCCGACAATTCTAAGTATAGGCTCGGTTTGGAACCGAAAGTCGCAAAAGTTGACTTTTGCTTTGACTTTCAGTTCTGTCCTGATTTTACTTAGTTTAGATATGCCTTAGGATTCATTTAGGACCAGGTTATAGGTTAGTGTAACCCTCTGAGGTTATACGACTTGGTTCCTTAGTTATCCGATTCATATGCATGTTTCCGTTAAATGCCTAAATGTTGACTATTATGCCCTTTTAACCTTAAAACAAAATTTTTGAAAACGTGAGAGGATAGAAACCTTCATTACTGATTTATAAACTTGTCCCTAAAATTTGACATCAGTTTGAGGTCTAGATTAGGAGTTATGCTCATTAGCGTAAATGAAAATTTTTTTATTAATTAAACGGCATAATTAGCGTAAAGCCTATCTAAACCCAAGTTTTGATACCAAACTTTTTACCTACTGATGTAAAATAATATTTTGGGATTTTTGGAGATTTTTATTTATCTTTAGGCTGAGCATAACATAGAGTTCTAAGCTTGATTCGGTAATTGTCGGTTTTGCCCTTTTGGGCTATAAAATGAGTTTTGCAAATCATTTTGGTACCAAACCTTTTTCTACTGATCTAATATGATAAATAGAATATTTTGAACCTTCTGGAATAATAAAAATATCATCTTCTCTTATAAAACCCGGAAATCGTTTAAAATCGCCTTTTTACGCGTTTTAAGCGCATAGTATGTATTAAAACTATTTTTAATATATAAGACTTGATACCTACTGATATATTAAGTAAATTTTTATATTCTATCAGTAAGTAAAAGTTTTTAAAGTCAGATTCCAGATTTGACCTTATAAGCTTATGTGAAATTACCAAAATGCCCCTTCGGTGCATAGTTTGGTTATAAATAATAAATTTCACATATATGTAATACCCTACTGATATAACCTATCAAATTAAGTATTTTTACTAATTATATCAAACTTGTAACTAAGATTTATATTAAATCTCATTTATAACCTTTTAAATGACCAAAATACCCCTTCGGGGCATAACTTGAGTTTAAATTCCGTTTTGGGCATAATAGAAGATATCTTACTGATGTCACAACATATTTAAGCCATATTAACTTAGGAAACTTGCATATAACTCATTTGGTTTCCCGTTACGCACTTATCGCGTTCGGATCAGCTTATGTAACTAGTTTGCATATATTAGCCGAAACGAGTCAAACCTTATCATTTTTATCTCAAAATCCAGAATGTGTTTAGTTTACCCTTATTACACAAGTATACAAGTTTGTCAGGTCTAAACCACATTCTAATCCGGTTCTCGCTTAATCATGCGTTTTGAACCATATCCTCCTTTAAAACTAACCGGTCTAAGCATAGGCTTAATTAAAGACCCGTTAGGAATCTAATAGGTTATTAAAAACCTTCGTTCCAGATTTAGGAGCCCAGTAAAAGCTATCTGTACTTGCTGATTTGATATACGACTGGGATTGAATTTATATTTAGCTCAGGTAAATACTTTTAACTTATTTTCCCTATACGGGCTTGGGGTACGGTATATAAAATACCGCTTGGTCGGGCATTGAATTTTTAATTGTATGAAGGTTAATTTATTGAAATGTCCCGTTTAAATTGTTTTGTTTGCTTAAAGCCTTTGGGGGGTTAATGACCATGTCCCGGATATCCTTGGCATCATTTTAAGAAATGGCCACGACCTAAGCACGGGGTGTAGGGGTACACCCGACGGTGCATAAATAAATAATAAGGTATAACCGCCGGTTACGGGAATAACTCACCGCGGGACTATATCATGTGGTGTGTCTATTAATCTTCAACCCGGCGTCAATCCGGGCTACTGAACGTATAAGAATCATGTAATTCTTTTTCAAGTTTATATATAAATAATTATCCCAAGTTATAAAAAGTTTTGTGCCATGTGCATTCAAATCAATTTTCATAAATGTTTTCAAAATGAGTCAGTTAATTGTATTTACCAGTGTAAACTGACGTATTTTCTCAAAAAGGTTAAGTGCAGGTACTAAGCGTAATAGGTTGGCCTCTCCTTAGCATCATTAAGAGTCTCGCAAGCTTGGATGCATTTAAGTTTGATGAACTATGTTTCCTTTTTATTTGATCCGCCTGTGGATCTGTTTCAACTATTTTGTGATACTTAATATTACAATTTATTCGGTTGAAATAAATCTATCTTTTGCTTCCGCTGTGCATTTAAAATTGTGTTGTTTGACTATGATGATATCAACTACGTCATATACTCCCCACCGGGCCCACCGGTAATACGTGGAAATATCGGGGTGTGACAAGCATGTATCGAGTCTTTTCCTCCAAGACTTTTAAATCTCGCCAATTGGCATTCTAAAGCCTCCTCTCTCTCTCTAACTGAGTTACCCGAGCCGTAGAGACTCCCGTACTTGTTGATGTAGGGATTGGATATTTCTTTCCTCTATCAAATTGGGCTTGACTTTTCGAGTCGGCTACTACAATATCCAAATAATCCCAATCCACATCCACATGATTCCTTAGAAAAGTGCCACCCGTTGTGGCCTTGATGTCTCGCCTATCTTCATTGGATATCCCGTCATGAAAATCGATAATTAACTACCATCTTGGAATGCTAAGATGAGGACAATTACGGATCAATTGATTGAACCGCTTTCATGACTCATAGAACAACTCACCCGGAAGTTATTGGAACTCTCTAATGACAGCTCTTCCCGACTTGGTTCTTTGTTGAGTATAATACTCTTGCCATGTGTGAATGCTTGCATAAGGCAAGGAAATGAACCATCCACGTGTTGAGTCTTTTAGGAAGAACTGAAATAGGACCAACTTAACTTGATCCGGTGTGAACCCATGTCCACCTATCATACCACAAACCGCTTCAAATTTCGCAATATAAGCATACGGTTCTTCACTCCCCTTTCCATGAAAATTACGCAACATGTCAAGATATGCTGTTTTGCCTCAAAATAGCGATCACCATTAAGAACGGGCATGAAAATAGGTGATGAGTGTTCCGCAATTTGTGGACGGAAGTGACTCTCTACCCCCCCCCCCCCCGGATATTTGGATCCAGAAAAATATCGGATCTCTTTGCCTTTGACGTGGTACGACCAGTGCTCGATTCACCCGTGGGGGGGGGGGGGTTGATATCTGTCACCCCCACGTGGTTGTCTTTGATGAAACCCTTGGCAATCCCGGTTTGCCACCAAATTTAATTAGCCTCCTTGCATTCCCGCATATGTTTCACGCTCATCCCATTCTTCATCATACTCCAAACCATAATCCAATCTACCCTCTTCCCAATCATCTACTCTACCCTAATTCACCTTCTGTTCAAATTGGCCACCTACACGGTACGGGTGAGGATCACGCTTATTCACAACCCAAATTAGCTTGGGTTGTTGTTGGGTTCCTAAAGGGTTACCCATGCGTGGGTACTCTAAATCTCCACCTCTCACTTGAAAGTCACCTTATGGAGGTGCTTGTCTAGCATTTAGGTATTGTGGTGGTGGTTGATTTGGTTGGTTTTGGAAAGGTAATGGTGGTTAATTTTGATGACTTGGGGATTGAGGTTGATTTTGTGAATTTAGATTTTGGAATGGTGGTGGTGGTATATCAGGAAGTGGATCTTGTTGTGGTGTTTGTTGATTCAGGGTCGGTTGATTTATTGGAGGATTCATTGTTGACTTTATCACTTTTCCTTTCAAGGCTGAACGAAGCAACAAGTTCTGTCTGGCGCTCTTTTCGATTTCGGGGTCGAAAAGAAGTGGTGATGACTTTCCTGAAAACCTGGTATGCATGCCACTAGAAATCACCTACACACAAGTAAACAAGAAACTGCATGTAATACCGCACGATACAAAAATAAACAAAAAGAAATATTTTGGGTTTTTATGATTTTTTTAGAAAAAGAAAAACAACTAATCTAGACTAACACTAGGCACACGAATTCCCCGGCAATGGCGCCATTTTGATGTCTATCGTTAGGGTCAATCAGAAACCTAAATAAACTATGTAGATAACATAAGTAGGGTATTGTATCCATGGGAAATTTGTGGTTAATGTTAGATTTTAACTATGATCTAATCCATTCTAAATTCGGGGGTTTTAATAATTGTTTGAAAGAAAACGAAAATTAATGAGAAAAGTTTTATCAATAAGATAAAAAGTAACCTCCACCCGGAATCTCAATTACCCGTTTTTAACACAAACACGTGTTTACTGATTCAAAACACCACATAGACATGGCCTTGGATTAATGATTTTGACTAATTGTTAGGGATAGTTTTTAAGATTCACCATACACCTAACAACCCGTTTAATTATACCAATTACCCACCAGTTTATTAACCAGCTAATGATGCAAGTATATCCCCAATACACTTAATAACCGACAAATAATTCAAATATAACAACCGTTGCACAAAATCAACACAAGTAGTTAAACTTTACCAGTTTAAAAGAATCAGAAACAAAGTATTCGTATCAAAACAAGCAATTGTTCATCCGAGCGGAAGTCACAACATGTTTAGCCACTCATGGTTGTCATCACATCTTGTTGATACACTTTATGTGGACGCGACTCGGTTCGGTTCGACTCGGATCGGTTCAACTCGGTTAGGTTCGGTTCGAGCCCGACGTCGCGACATTCCTCCGTCGTGCGCCCCAGAGTTGGACACGCGAAGCACGAAGATCCGCGAACTTTCCCGGCGCCACATCACCATGATGATGCCATGTGATGACATTTAAATGCATAGATACGTGAATGCATGGATGTTTTTTTATTAAAGATTCTAATTGTTTTGTCTGTTTCCATCACCTGCATGACGAAAGACCTACAAATATGCTGTTGACAAAAAACTGAGCACACATATGACGAAAAACCTCCTCACCTCTTACATGACGAAAAACCTGCATGTATTTTGTCGAGGTGCTTTGAGGACTGATGTCTTTCGTCAGCTGTTTGTCATTCGTCAAAGTGTTTCGTCGCTGCAGGTCATTCGTCGACCTGCAGCCTATATAAACAGCAGGTTGAAGACAAAAGAGAAGTGTGAACACAGAGAGAAACATGAGAGCACATCAGTAGAGTTTAGTGATTTTCTTTTAATATCTTTGTAACTGTTACTCTGCTGAATCAATATATTGAGCGTTAAACGTTGAATCTTGTTGTGTTCGCGTTCTCTTTGCTTGGTTTGCTTACCCGATTGGATTCCGCACAACCGGGTTTGTTCGTATACAAGGATTAGGCGACTAGATCCTCCGCTACCTGGACCTACAAGTGATATCAGAGCCTTGGCTCTTCTCCTTGTTAAAACCAAGTTGTTTTCAGAATTTGTTCTCAAGTTTGAGTTCTTAAAATCATATTTTCTGAAAAACAGATTTAAAACTTTGGAAATCTTGGTGTTTTTCTATAAGTTTTGACAAAAACCTTGTTGGAATACATTTATACATGTTAATATTGGGTTGTTATTGAAACTTTCTTGCAAAATCATTGTTCGGAAATTTTTTCCGTTGGCCGGAATCATCATAAGTTTGACCGGAAAATTCATAGTGTTCTTCATATCTTCAAAAAGTTCATCAGTTTCTTCATCATTTCTGGGTTTTTGATTTGAATCTGCTTTGTGTGTTTGGGTAAATTATTGCAGCAGATTAAAATATTATTGATTTGAAATGTTAGTCTTTCAAAATGATGACCTTTGAAATTTGAGGTGTTTGAGGATGGCTTAAGGGTAAGGTGAAGTTTGAAATAATTCACCAACTATTGTGTCAGAGATAAGATTTCTTTTTGTTGAAAATACCTCAACTGTTGTTTTTGTGAAATTCTAAGACATTGGGCCATTTTTCAATATTCTTTCCTGGACCAGAATTAATATTGGGCCTACCATTCAGCTTTCACAAAAAGATAATTTTTTTTTGGGACTTGGATTGACGAAAGACCTGACATTTTTTAGTGGATCACAATTAAGAATTGGGCCTGATTCCTTTTCAAGTAACGATTAAAAACTTAAGTGGGCCTGTTTCTCATCTGATCTAGATATAATTCACCGAATACTTATTTTGGGCTCACATTTATTTTGTGGTGTTTTGGTCCTACAAGTCTTTGGCCTTTCGTGAGATTTAAAAAAAATAAAAAATTGTCCACTTTAATTTGTGAGCCCAGTCGAGGAATATAGGCCCAAAACCTATATGTTTTGTCCAACTATTTTATGTGTACACTTGATCATTTTTCGTTAAGGAGATATTGAGTATTGGGCTTAGGTTGTCATTTGGGCCTAACATACATCTTTCACAATTATTCGTTGGTGGGCCATCATTGTTCGTGAATATCCGTTGGTTCAAAATTGGTTTTTAAGTTGTTTATTCTCACTTCACTATGAGTTCAGACTGGTGGGGTATTCCATCTAGTACGAAGAGCAAGTATAGAACCACGGGTTTATCGCCATCATGGGCCGAATCTCCCACACCGTCAAATAACACGTATACGAGAAAGGGTTCAGCAACCGATATGTATGGAACAGCACAACCAGTTGCCTCAGAGAAAAGCTATCGGTCTACTGGAGTACCATCATTTCTTGATCCAAACTACAATGGTCAGACAAAAATGACGCTTTATGCCAAAATTGTCAAGGATGCCAGCAATGGTGAATCCTCAGGAAATGTTGACAGTTCTGAACATGACGGTAGCTCAGTTGAAGATGTTACAAGCTCAGTTGAAGATGGTACAAGTTCAAGTTCAAGCGAGGATGGATCAGAATATGAATCAACAAGGGGGGTTGTTGATTCTGAGGCAAATGAGTCAATATCTGAGAGTGAATCCAGTCAGGTATGTGTCGATGAACCAAGTTCGGATAGGTGTGATAGTTATGTTAAATTAAGTGCTAAATTGTCTGATTTGCAAAGCAAATTGTCTGATTTGCAAAGCAAATATGACGATTTGCAAAGCAAGTATGACGTGACATTTATCCACAATCAAGGTTTGATCGTGGATCTTTCGAAATGCAAAGAGGCTAACATGTTTTAAGAAAAGATAAAAATGAGCTAACAAAAATGGTTTCAAGAAAACAAACTGACATAAACTGTTATATCAATCGTCTCGAGGTCATGCAAAAAGAGTTAGCTTGTGTTAAATCTGAAAGTGAGGCGATCCTTATTTAAACTCTAGTTATGTGCTGGATCACATCATCGATGTTCAGAAAGAGAAAAGGGATGTCACGTGCATTGGATATTAGAAGTGCCCACCACCTGTTAGACAAAATTATGACGCAATGCCTGATGAGGAGAATAGAACTTATTTTGAGCAATCTGTTCCTTTAGACATTGAGGAATTTGCAACCGGACTTGGATACAAAACGGAAGTATCATCAGATTCGGATGTGTCAGCATATACAGATGTATCAACTGCTAAACAAAATCAGGATCCTCCAGTCATTGTTGAGGATGCTGATTTGGGATGATGAATCCGATGATAGTGACTCAGCATAGTCTGATGCGGTAATCAAAGAAGAGGACATACCTCTTGAGAATCATTTTCTATGTGATCCTCCAGCAAAACCTGCTAAGACTGTTCTGGTTGAGTCCACGTCTGCGCAAGAGTCTGAGAGTTGTGAAAGCGTTAATTTGCTTTACACGTTGATTAGACCTGATAAAATATATTCAGACAAGGATTTCCCAATCAAGAATTTTAATCAATCCTTGATTGATAAAGTTTTTGAAGATTCTACCAGTAAGTTTTTGGGAAAGTCGAGCCCAGGAGTTGTAGTAACTCAGTGTGCTCCTATCCCAAAATCTGAAGTTAGAAAGAAATATGGGAATCAAAAATTGCAACCACAACACAATCAACGAAAGCAAGGTCACGTTTACCAAGGAAAGGGAAAAGGCAAACAAATCCAAAACAAGAAGAAGGTTCAGAAGGTGAACTTCGTGAAATCCCGAAGGACGGATAAAATTGAATCTTTTGAAAACAAATCCAACATAGATTTTGTTATACAAAAGAAAATTTTGAAAAGAAACAGTCAAAACAACTACACACAACACACAAACTGTTGTGATGTAGGACCAAGTACCTCAAGATCATGAAGTTCATCATCAAGCTCTTACGGTTATGATACTCCGAGGTTTGTTGAGCGGAGATCATGTTTTGAATGCGGTGAGTACGGGCACATTGTCAGAAACTGTCCATATCTCACCAAGGGAAAGGCAAAAGTTGATGCCCCCTATGGTAACATTTACTATAAAAGATCTGTTTACCAAGACAGGACCCTCGTCTTGTTAAACAACGAGAAAAGAAACAGAAAAAGCAACAAAGAAAAGAAGTTGAAAAGGCTTTAAAACCAGAGGTTGTCCAAACGCAGTCTGTTAAATCAGATGTTAAAAATGAAAAACAAAAACAGATTTGGAAACCAAAATCGGAAATTGTTTCAAGGGGAGCTACATCAATTCCGAATCATCGGGAAATGGATGTGACAATTCTCGATGATGACGGACGACCCGAGTCTGTGAAGGCTTGGGTCCCCCTCTCCAAATAATCTCTGAATGAGTGTGCAGGATGTTCCAGGAGGAACTATTGATAGTCGTAGGAATGTTGATAGTGGAGCGTCCATGCACAAGATCAGCGACATAAGGCTCCGAAACATTTGTGCTACTAGGAGAATATTGTTGCCTTTGATGGAGAGAGAAAAAGGAAAGAAGACAAAAATGTCCGATGAAGGAATGACGATGAAAGAATGTGGTTGAATGAAGTTCAAAAATTCGACAAGATGAAAAATGTGCCAAAATTTGGTTGTTATGGTTTTTGATCGGGTCGACAGGAAAGATTCCAATGAAAAGTACGTGCCTGCAGCACGTCTGAAGCCTTTTGAAGATTCATGGATTTTTGAACCACATGAAGTTCAAAGTCCACAAGATGAATGTGTAGGGTACTTTTCTCTACGGTGTGATTGAAGAAAATGTGTTTGTTGAACAAACCAACTGGGTGTGCGGATACCTTGGCATGGGTTGAACAACCGCACACTACTTCTAAAGGAGAAAGACGAAGACCTTTGCTGGTGCAAAAGAATGTGGTAGACATCATGTATGGACCATCCAATGATGATGTCTACAAGCTTTCCCACATGCTCCATTTGCCACTTACCAGACAGACCCGAAGGTTTATCATCTTGTTGCTGTAAAGAGAATTCTCGGTTCATTGAAGTAGCTGCAAAATCGACCTTGAAATCCACACCTGGTGGATATCCAGTTTGGGAGAGCACTCAGATTCCTGGCGATGCACGCAGAAATTGCAGGATTACGGTTTTAAATTTCTAATCTCTCCTATCTTTGTCGATATTTAAGTTGTTTTGCGAAATACTAACATCTCGTACAACACTCCTTGGCCAGTCACATTGATCTCGAATATCACCTCACACGTGATTGTTTCAATGTGAAACTCGTCAATGTTGTTAAGGTCCACACCGATGACCAACGTGCCGACCTTTTTACCAAAGCATTTGACAAATCACGATTTGACTTTTTATTATTGGTAAACGGCATTAAGGTCAAGCAAGACTAAAACCAACATCAAAAAATCGTTTTTGTAAATATCTTTGTGTTTTTAATTTATCATAGTTTTTACATTTTAGGGGGAGTAAATCCAAATTTTGAAAATTCAAAAACATCGAAAAATTTCAAAAACACAAAAACAGTAGAAAAACAAAAATGAGTTTCCTGGCGAGAAAAAGAGAAAATGATAGTACATCAGTGGTCTGTTGAAACCTCTTTAAACTGAACCTTAAATGAAAAATGATAACCAGCTCTATATAAGATGTATCGGTAGGCTCACAATCATTTTAAAGTGTGCGGGGTGATATAAACCTAAATCGACTGAAGACCGTGTGGGAACTGCTCATTGTCATATGGTCTTGGTACCGAAATTTTGTTTGAGAGATTGTCGAGGTTCTGAGATATGTGGTCTTTATGATGTTTATCATCTGGGTATCATGGTTGTTTCTTTTACTGAAAAATAACGGAGACGAAGTCTAGAGCTTCCATGATACCATACATACGTGTACATACTGCATACGACCTCAATAAGTGATCAACAATCACCTGTCCAATCAAAATAAGTGATAATATATCACAGTTTATCCGGGAGTCAAGTTCGTCTCTTTGCTGTACGTTAGTGTTGACCTGTTCACGAACTTGCTCCTGTGTTCTCATGCATCTGAAAATCAAGTTCCTCATCAATAAGTGATTCTATCACATAGGGCTTGTTTTCAATCAAAATAAGTGAGTATCTCACATTTTCATTTACGTCAAAACAGATGATAAATGGTATACTCACCAGTAAGATGAACTCTCGAGCATACCTTGATACGGGAATGTGTCATGTGTGGATGAACACTGGTCGGTAAGTATAAATCATACCTTAACGTATCCCCTCGCCATGATTACATCTGATAAGTTGAGCTTAAGTGGACAACAATACCGATAATCGTTATAGGATGCTTATCTAAATGTTAACTAACTGAACAATAAGAGCGTTTTAGCGTGACCGTACACTGATATGATTCTCTTACCCTCGAAACTCGCAAAAAAATGTCTGTAAATATTTATTTAATGCTTTCTGTTTCTGCATCTCTGTATATATTTATTTACTACTTTCTGTCTTTACATTTGAAATATTCAAAATTCCAAAAAGAATTTAGGTGTGTTTTAATATTAACTTTATAAAAGCCTAAAAGATTTTATTTTTAATTTCTTTTGATTACCCGATGTTGGAACTCGAGTCTTCGTTACCTGAAACGTGAACGAAAACCTGTAACACCTCGTAAAATCATACCCAATAGAATAAAGACACGTGTCATGTAAGATAAACGTGTCAGGAACCCGGGTCAAATTAGAAGATGTATGATAGGATTTAAAGAGTGTCGACATGTTAATAAACACCTCTGAGCGACCTAATTATAAATCCCAAGACCATAAATTATAATAAACGTCTGATGTACTAAACCGGTTATTCCTATAATAAATAAATTCATATTATAAAAGAATTTGGATATTTAGATAATGTTACAACAAAGTTCGTACAAAATTCTTGTTAAGAAGGATTCAAATTTTGAAACGCATGGCAAGACTCTTCCATAAGAATCCAAGGATGTGTAAGTGCATGGTAACATGTCAAAAGCATGAAAAGCCTGGTCCCATGGTCCCTACATTGAAAAGAAAGCAGGTGATTCGGAAACTCCAAAGTTGCATGGCCAAAGCTTGGAAGTTTGTAAGTTTTTATCCTCTGTTGAACGGATATGGACCGCAAAGAGACCACCTTACGGTCCCTAAGGTGGTGGAGTTAAACAAAGGTAATAAATAAAAAAATGGATACGGACCGCAAAGCAAAAGGCTTAAGGTCCGCAAGGTTGTAACTGGACATCTCAGATCAAGGTCGGTTACAGACCCCAAGGACTTGGATTTACGGTACGTAAGAAGTGCTTATGGTCCGCAAGGAGTTATGCTTACGGTCCGTAAGACCGTCGCTGGCAGCAGAAAATGGACAGTTGCATGTTCAGCCTGTTGCACCGCCTTACATGAGTGGTTTTCGAATTCACTGTGACACCTGTGACACTTCAACCATCAAAAAAATTCCAAACCAATGAAATATTGTATTTCATACTTGGGATTTGTAAAAATATGTGTATCGTTATATATCAATTCTTGTTTGATTTCGGGCTTTAAATCGCTTTCTGGAAGGTTATACGCGCACCAATGCGTAAATATAACCAGTTTAATGCAAAAAAACACTCTGGAATAGTGAAATAGGCTTAACATACCTTAAATAACCCTTACATAACTTAGAAATAAGTTTTGGAGTGTTTGGTGTGGCGAAATCGAGTTTATTCTCTTACATGGACTAAATTCGACAAACTGCGAAAGTATGTCGATTCATACTGTAACGAACATTACGGAACATGACCATAAGTTAAACATACCCTAAATATCATTCACATAGCTTAGAAATAGGCTTTGCGGGGTTCGGTGTGCTAAAATAAACTCTTTGGTCATTCAGGGACTAAAAGCGTCAAAAAGTGCATAAGTTTGCATTTTCGCGCATATCTTACATTCTGAATACATCCGGACATCCAAAAATTTATGTAAGCACTAAAATATTTTATTTTAGTGTTTGGCATAAGAAAAATCCATTCGTCGCGCAATTTGGACCGTTTTTGCGTCCGTTACGACTTTTGTCGTAATTAACCGAACAACGCAACCGTACGGCTAAACGAACCAACATCCGAGATATTTTTGAGCATGTTTTAAGTTCCCTATACTTTAACTTCGTTTTAGACCTTTGAAATGGGGTTAACGGGGCTTAAACGTGTCAAAAATGCATCAAATAACAGGTTTGGGGCTTCAACGGCCTGTTCTGCCAAATTCAATTCTTGCTGACCTGCAGGGTCCTTACGGACCGTATGGGTCTCCATCTTACGGTCCGTAAGCAGGTCCCAGACAACAGAATGTTGTTTCCAGCTTGTTCTAGCAGTTACACACCTTTGCACCTGGTTTCTTTGATTCTATGTGCTTGTTTTGGATGCCCATGGTTTCACAAATCAGTGGGTATGAAGTGTAGGGCTGAGATTGAAGCTCGGTTTTCAAGAAACGATCCTAACGGTTCTATGAAACTATAAATACCCCTCATGTTTTCACTTCAAACCACACCTTGATCTGATTATTTCCCTAAGTTGGAGTTGCAACACTTCATACCTGGGAATTTTCAGATCAAACTTCCATTCTTGGACCCTTTGTAAGTCCTCTTTCATGCTTTTTATGTATTTCAAGCATGAAAGTCAAACAGTGTTTGACTTTCAGCTTTGACCACGAGTTGGTCAATGAGAAGTTCGTTTGAACTTCATAACGTGAGCGTAATCACGATGGTCATAGTCCCTAGTGACTATACCTACTGATTACCACGTTATCTAGGCTCAGTGACGAGTCGTAGTTTCGGCCAAAATGCGTGTTCTCGCGTATTTTGTAACCAAACTACTTTTAGGTATCAAAACCGTTTGTTTTGATACCAAACCTGTTTTCTAACTTAACTAAACATGTTTTAGCATGTTTAGCTCGTCACTTTTTAGTTTAGTGCTTGTGTAGAGTCGTAAGTCAAGCGGACTAAACACCCGCTTAGACTTTCGAACATGACCCGTTTGGTCGATCATTAGGATCTGACCAAACATGTTAGTGACCATAGTTGTATAGGAAATAACCTTCCGAGGTTATACCTTATGGTCACCTAGTTTAAGTAGTTGTATGATAGGTAGTTTATATGCCTTAGGTAAATTACCAAAATACCCTTTTCATGCGTAATTGGTAATTAAGCATATGTAACCTAAACTTTTGTCATGTAACTAATTATGTAACATATTTAAACATGTTTTGGCATATAATACTTGTCATAGGACTAGTTAGATGTCTCGAACGTGCATTTGCGCACACGACACGTTAAAGTAGCGTAAACTACCTTAATGGGTGGCGATGGGTCGTAAGCACTTAGGATAGGTTTCCTTTTAGGATGTAGGCTTTGTTAGACCATATTATATGAGTTCCTATACTCATTTGGTTTACGAAACCTCATCCTATCCGATCTTCCGAATTAGGTCCGGTTTATTTATGTAGTTACCTATATTAGGTACCGTTTGATTTCCGGGACTCATCTAGCTTGCTTGGTAGTTGTTCAAGACTTCTAAGCACTCTCAAGTGAGTACATAGTCCCCTCTTTTTTGTTTTCAAACTGTTTTGGGGTGAAGCATGTGTACCTATCTGTTATTTTCATGTTTTCAAAAGTATAATTGATTATACATATTTGTACTTATCTTTTTGCAAACTGAATGATTGTCTATGATTTAAACTCTAATTTTTCAAGATTATAAAATAAATGTTTGGAATAGTACTTATTTTGTTCACCGGACAGGTCGGTAGTATGATATAGCGCTATAGGATTTGACACCCCATTCCTGTTGTCATGGAATGTCTGAAACCAATTTATTTCTCCATCCAAATAGGGATTGCCTTTGTGGTATTCCTATAGTCCCAAAGGTGTATTTTGATGCACTAGGTCTGGATGAATTCTTAAGTCACATTATTATTGTATATTAAGTTATACTCCCAAAAGTATAGTTTGATATGCTCTCATTTGTGATATTGTACAAAACCAACATATATTTTGTTAAAAATCTAAAACATAGTTTAATATGTTATTTGTAATCCAAAACATAGTTTAATATGTTATTTATAAATCCAAAGTATACTTTTGATATACTACTGAAAATTATTATTTTAAACAACTAAGGTATATTTAATATACTATCTGTCTAACGATTAGGTTTCGGTTAGTGTTTAAATAACGGGACGGGTGTGATATGATGAAAACATGGTAGATACGCCGCTGGTACTTCTTATATATAAGTGTTTTCATCACATTACATACCGTGTTGTTATTTAGTACACTTGAGTTAACAATATTGGAACTGAAATATATTTTAATATATTACTTATTCGAATTTCTTAAAAACCAAAGTATATTTTTATATATACTATAAACCTTTTTATCAAAATATTGTTTTTCAAACAATATATTCTATACAACTCATTTTTCTTACTTATTAAATTTTCTATGTATTATTATTTTATACCATCTGATTTCGTATAAATGATTTATAAAAGAAAACCTTTTACAAGGATCATGACTACTTTTATTAAAACTTTTTCTTTAAACTCATAAGTCATGAATCCTAATTACAATAAAACCTATGTATCTCACAGGCATTTTTATGCTGACGTACCTATTTTTACACATGTTTCAGGTGCTGCTTTGTGATGATTGATGATATATGCTACACTTAGGATGGACTCGTGCCTTAGCGACTTTAAAATTTGAAAGATAATAGTTGTACTTATTTGATTATATTAAAACAATGAGTTCATTTATTTAATAAAACAAAATTAATTATTCCATGGTTGTGAAACAATGATTCTGTTACAACACTCCCCGACGTTTCCGCCACGTTTTGTTGTTTTACGTGTTCGGGGTGTGACATTCAGGGGCTTGGCAACTGGTTTTGGCATTATAGGGACACATGGATACATCAGAGTTCAGTCCTAGACTATTGTGGCAAGATCTTATGACTTGTTCTTGAGTATATAAGGAGTTGAAGTTGCAACAAAGGGGACTTGCTCATTCAAACTCACTTCAAGGACTTCTCTGGAGCTCCTCTGATCAGCAACAAGTTTCCTTAGGCTACCTAATCATACTTAGGACATTTGTAAGTGTCCTTAACTTCCTGATTTCAGTTTTAATTAGCTTAATGACTATAAGTCAAACCTATCGTAATTAAGGTTTGACTTCGAGATTAATCAATAATTGTCTAGTCAAATCTCGAATTAAAAATACCTACGAGTTGGTAATTATGTGGGTAATAAACCCTTAAAAGGGTACTCTCTGATTCCCATTCTAACTAGGTCAATTGTCGGGTCAAACTTGATATTAAAAAGTCAACAGAAAGCTTAATATCAAATTAATGCATAATTAGCAATGTAGAAGCTATGCAACCTGTTTTATCATTAATATAACTTGGTAATTAATGAAAGAACATGTCTAAACATGTTCAACCCGACAATTTTCAGTTTAGGCCCGGTTCGGAACCGAAAGTCGCATAATTTGACTTTTGCTTTGACTTTCAGTTCTGACCCGTTTAAGCATGTTTTAGAAATGCCTTAGAGCCTTATTTGGACCAGGTTTCATGTTAGTATAACTCTATGTGATTATACAACTTGGTTCATTAGTTATCCGATTCATATGCATGTTTCCGTTAAATGCTTAAATGTTGACTATTATGCCCATATGACCTTAAAATGTGATTTTTAAAAATGTAAAAGAATAGAAACCTTGGTTACTGATTATTAGACTTGTCCCTAAAATTTGACATCAGTTTGAAGTCTAGATTAAGAGTTATGCTCAATAGCGTAATTAGAAAGCTTTTATTAATTAAACGGCATAATTAGTATATAACCTAGTTTAACCCACTTTTTGATATCAAAATTTTTACCCACTGATGTAATATAATATTTTGGGATTTTTAAAGATTTTTAATAAATTTTAGGCTGAGCATAACATAGGGTTGTAGCTTTAATTCGGTTATTGCCGATTTTACCCTTTTGGGCTATAAAATGAGTTTTACAAACCTTTTAGACCCCAAACCTTTTGCTACTGATTTTATATGATAAATAAATTATTTTAAACCTTCTAGAATAATAAAAATATCATCTTTCTATATAGAACCCGGAAATGGCTCCAAATCGCCTTTTTAAGCATTTTTAACGCATAGTATGCATCAAAACTATTTTAAACATATAAGGTTGGATGCCTACTGATATTTTAAGAAATTATTATATTATAACAGTGAGTAAAAGTTTTAAACTCAGATTTCCAGTTTTGACCTTTTAAGCCTAAGTGAAATTACCAAAATGCCCCTAAGGTGCATAGTTTGGTTTTAAATGATAAATTTCACATATATGTAATGACCTACTATTATAACTTATTAAATTAAGTATTTTTACTGATTATATCAGACCCGAAACTCAGATTTATATTTAAACTCTTTTATAACCCTTAAAATGACCAAAATGCCATTACGGGGCATAATTTGAGTTTAAATTCATTTGGAGCATAATAGAAGATATCTTACTGATGTCACAACATATTTAAGGCATATTAACTTAGGATACTTGTATATGACTCATTTGGTTACTCGTTACGCATTTTACGTGTTCGGATCGGCTTATGTGACTAGTTTGCATATATTAGCCGAAACGGGTCAAACCATATCGTTTTTGTCTCAAATCCAGAATGTGTTTAAGTTACCCATATTAAACAAGTGTCCAAGCTTGTCGGGTCAAAAACCACATTCTAAACCGGTCTTCTCTTTATCATGCGTTTGAACCGTGTCTTCCTTTTTAAAACTAACCGGTCTAAGTCTAGGCTTACTTAAAAACCCGTTAGGATTCTAATAGGTTATTAAAACCTTCGTTCCAGATTAGAGTAAAAGCTGCGTGCACTTGCTGTATTTGATTTATACTTTGCTCAGGTAAATACTCTTAACTTATTTTCCCTATACGGGCTTGGGATACGGTATTATAATAATACCGCTTGGTCGTGTATGTAGTCATTTAAATCGTATTGTGATTTATGTATTTACATAACCCGTTTTATTCTGTATTATTTGGTATATGGCCTTTGGGGGTTAAATGACCATGTCCCGGATATCCTTGGCATCATTCAAAGAAATGGCCACGACCTAAGCACGGGGTGTAGGCGTACACCTGACAGATGCATTATGTAAAAACTGATAATCCACTTAAAGGAAATAATCCTTGTGGGCATTATACCTGTGGCGTGTCAATTAATCTAGACCGGCCCTACAAACCGGCCCTAATGGACGACAAATAAGTAAAACTGTATACAAGATTATTTTTAATAATTGTCCCAAGTTATAAAAGATATTTTTGCCGAAGTGCATTCAAATCAATTTTTAAAATCTTTTCAAAATGAGTCAGTTAAGTTGTATTTACCAGTGTAAACTGACGTATTTTCCAAAAATGCTAAGTGCAGGTACTATACGTAATAGGCTGACTACTCCAGGCATCATTAATCAAGTCTCGCAAGCTCTAGATGTCAAAGTCTGCTGAACAGTTTTCCTTTTCTTTTGATCCGCCTGTGGATCTGTTTCAACTGTTTGTGATACTTAATATTACAATTTTATTCGGTTGAAATAAATCTATCTTTTGCTTCCGCTGTGCATTTATATATTGTGTTGTTTGACTATGATGATATCAACTACGTCACGATACTCCCCACCGGGCCCACCGGTAATACGTGGAAATATCAGGGTGTGACAGGTTGGTATCAGAGCCAACACTGAGTGAATTAAACACTAGCCTTTTGGTTTAATCTCAGTTACACAGTTGCACATTCCTCAACTTTTTGAGTCTAGACAAAGAACATAAGACAAATCCTGATTTTGTTTTATTTTGTCTTTTATATTTTTCTTTGTTGTTATCTGTGTTTATGTTAACAGGTTTAAATATGCCGCCAAGATTCTTTAGGAGAAAGGGAAAGGCACCTATAGCAGGCTACGACCATGAGGCCGGGCCATCTCAAAGACGAACCTCACCCGTCAACATGCGTACAAGTCCCTAGGGGGACTGGAGGACACATCTGTAGCCAGCGAGGCGGTCCGTCTCGTTAAGCTCGTCACCGTCTTATCTTCACTCTTTTGGACCCCATTCAGAAAATGAGCCCGGAAACCCACAACCTTCATTTATCCCTCTCCAGAGGTCCAACTCTCGTCACTCCTCTGATAACCCGTCACATATCTTCCGAAGCCGGTTCAACCCAGTGAATTACCTCGAAGAACCAGTGGGTGTTAACCCATTGGGACCTGAAGATCACTTTTTTGGAGATCATGCCATGGATATGGATGAGGACACAGACCCTACTGAACCACCGACCGGTACCCCCACACATCCCATAGAAATTTCTGATGGGTCATCTTTTCATAGATCACCCTACCGTGGTCCTGATAGCTACCAAGCAAGGTTCAACCAGTATGAATGGTATTTTACACCCTCTTACCATTCATCACCTCATCAGCAGCAACAGCAGCAGCAAGCTCCTTCCGATTATTCACGTTTCGTGGCAGTTACCCCGCCACCACCACCACCTCAGCAGCAGCCTCCTGAGCCACCGAGGTGAAGGAGATCGAACGCACGGATGTCCGTGCGAGGGGGAGGAGTGCGTATCAGCTCCCCTCAACCATCGAGTGACAGCCACTACCCGCCACTCCAAGAAGACCAACAGATGGGGGGACCTTCAAACCCCATCCCGGAAATGAACTCTGCACCTGTCATGCCACCACCGTTGGGCTTTGACAACCCAATTCCCACGTACGCTGGCTCAGCAGCGTATAATCCCTTTGAGCAGCCGGCTCACACCAGCTTCAATTATGCTGAGGTCGACCCATACTTGGCAGCGTGGAACTACAACGCTCTCAACCCCGAAGGACCCTACGGAACTCCTTGGGAAGTTGGATACCCAGCTTATGGATACCAACAAAAGCCGCCTCTTCGACCTCCACATCAGCCGCAGTCGCAGCCGCAGATACCAAGGTTTTCCCCGCCAGAACGGGAGGAAATTCTCCAAAGGTTGGATCAGGTTGAGCGGGAAGTTCACAGAGATCGCAGGGAACGACAATGCTTCTTTAAGGGATTGACGAGTTTAATAAAAGGAAAGAGTAAGAAGGACCATTGAATCCTTTAAATCGATTGGTTGTATTT
The DNA here is from genome assembly GCA_030545235.1 of Helianthus tuberosus. Taxonomy (NCBI): domain Eukaryota; kingdom Viridiplantae; phylum Streptophyta; class Magnoliopsida; order Asterales; family Asteraceae; genus Helianthus; species Helianthus tuberosus. The sequence goes on along the minus strand of JARYGA010056605.1, from coordinate 14,753 downwards.
CCTTATTTTCAATCTAGCCCCTACGTAGGCATGCCTTTTTGTTTAACCCCTGCGAGGGTATGTCTTTTTGTATTATGCCCCTGCGTGGGCATGTTTTTCTATTGACCCCTGCCTGGGTATGCTTGTTTGTTTAAGCTCCTGCGTGGGCATGTTATTTTAGTAGAAGTCCCGTTTAGGGCAACATTGTACTTGTTAAAAATTTTGGGAATGGTTAATTTAAATTTTCATTTTTATTAATTAGATGCATAAACATAAAATGTGAAATAAATAAAATAGCATTCCCACCAAAAGATCTACCATTATAATAAAATGGCAAATTCTAAAAAGGACAAGACCTAGCCATATGTCACCTTAAGACAGGGCCAAGATGGTAGTTCCTCAATTAGATTCAGATCCTTATTAACCTCTCAATTTAGGGTTGTTCTGCGTTAAATATTAAAAAGAATTTTAAAGGTAAAACCTAGCCTAAATGTCGTTGCAGACATGGCCAAGATGGTAAAACCTATCCAAAAGATTCAAAACCTTAACATCTGAAAGCATATTAACATGCTTGATAAACGTGATTCGATAAAATCACATAAGTCATTCTTAAACTGGGTTATTCTAATTTCCCTTATTTGTATAATCATCCCTTAAGGATGAAATGCCCATGGGCTACAATTAACGTCCTATGGGACTAAAGACAGGGGTAGCCTACAACTCCCTGTCAAGAAAAGGTAATGAACTTGGATTCAAACCTTAATGCCTCGATTTCATAAAACCTGGGCTTATAAACTAAACTTATCTACGTGACTAGGCCTTTTGTGCTATTACTAACTTATAATTTAGGATTATGATAAAGATCCTGAATAATTATATATTTAACAAATTAACTAAAATGGCTATTAAAAACCATGGTTAATAAATTGTCAAAAACAATAAAACTGTATAAGCTTCTATATAAACCTTGCCCTTATTGATTTTTATGTAGCAATTAAAGCTACATGTCTAGGTCAGAAGAGGTAAACAGCCATCCAGTGGAAAACCATGAAAATACTAAGATACATGTGACCGGTGCGGAGCTGCAAGCATTAGTAGATAATGCTGTTATAAAAGCTATAGAATGGCAGTATAATGAATATAGCGGGACTCGAAGTAGGACCCTATCCACACCGCATTCCAAGCCTAAGACTCATTTGGAGGCTCATAGCAAGACACCCTCTAAGAAAGATGAGCTAAAGAAAGATGATGATCGACATTCATCTAATCAAAACAGTGTTCCATCTAAAAGGATAGTGTTTAATGATAAACCACGTACTAAGTCCTGTACCTATAAGTACTTTGTTTCCTGCAAACCTCGGGATTTCACTGGGGAGAAAAGGGCAATTGATTGTATGACCTGGTTGGATGAGATGGACACAGTAGTTAACATCAGCGGTTGTGCTGAAAGGGATGTAGGGAAGTATGTATCCCAATCCTTCAAGGGAGAGGCACTGGCATGGTGGAAGTCTCTCATTCAAGCTGCTAGAAAGATCCCGCTCTACAATTTGTCATGGGATCAGTTCGTTGCTCTCATTAAGGAGAATTATTGCCCGCAGCATGAGGTTGAAAGAATTGAATCAGATTTCTTATCATTGGTGATGAAGAATTTAGATTGTCAAGCTTACCTCACCAGTTTCAATACCCTGTCTAGACTGGTTCCGTATCTCGTAACCCCAAAACCCAAAAGGATTGCTCGTTTCATTGGGGGTTTAGCCACAGAAATCAAAGCCAGTGTTAAGGCATCTAGACCTGCTACTTTCAGATCAGCAGCTGATCTATCTCTGTCTCTTACCTTGGACGCGGCCAGGCTAAGATCGTTGAGAAATTCGGAAGAAGGCAAGAGAAAGCGCGAGGATGATAACTCACGAAGATCTAAAAAGAAGCATAAAGGTAGCACTGACTTCAGGAAGAAGTCTGGATCCAACAAGGGTAGCCAACAAGCTGAGGAAAAGCCAAAGTGCAAGACTTGCCAAAAATGCCACTTTGGAAAGTGCAGACTTGAGTCCAAGTCTAAGTCAGCATCACCTACATGTGGGTTATGCAAGTCTAAAGAGCACAAGACTGTTGATTGCATGAAGATTAAAGATGCCACATGCTACAACTACAATGAGAAGGGGCACATTAAAACCAATTGCCCTAAATATGCCAAGAAGCTTGAAGAGGTCAAGAAGACCAATGCAAGGGTCTTCCGAATGGATGCAAAGGAAGTTGTTCAGGACGACAATGTGATCACAGGTACCTTCCTTATAAATGATGTTTATGCGAGAGTGCTATTTGATTCAGGAGCTGATAAATCATTTGTAGATAATAAGTTTTGTAAATTGCTGAATTTACCTGTTAAAACCCTAAGTGTGAAATATGAGGTGGAATTAGCTGATGGTACCTTAGAAACTGCGTCAACCATGTTAGATGGATGTTTCATATCCATTAGGAACCACTCTATTCCATTGTCCCTACTTCCTTTGAAGTTAGCCGGTTTTGACATAGTTATAGGCATGGATTGGTTATCTCGTAACCAAGCCCAGATAGTGTGCAATAAGAAGCAAGTGGTGATCAAGACTCCGTCTGGTGAGCCAATTACCATTCAGGGAGATACCCAGTATGGACTGCCTGAGCAAGTGTCTATGCTCAAGGCATCTAGATGTTTGAAGAAGGGTTGTGTCATTTATATGGCACAAGTAACTATTGATGAGCAGAAACCCAAGATTGAAGATATTCCAGTCATTTCTGAATACCCTGAAGTTTTTCCTGAAGAACTACCTGGTTTTCCCCCAGATAGGCAAGTAGAATTCAGAATTGACATCATCCCTGGAGCAGCACATGTTGCGAGAGCGCCTTATAGGTTGGCACCAACAGAGATGAAGGAATTAAGGACACAACTAGATGAATTGCTAGCCAAAGGTTTCATTAGACCTAGTTCGTCTCCTTGGGGAGCGCCAATCCTATTTGTCAAGAAGAAGGATGGATCGATGCGTCTGTGCATCGGTTACCGTGAGCTTAATAAGGTCACTATCAAGAATAGGTATCCTTTGCCCAGGATCGACGATCTGTTCGATCAATTGCAAGGGGCAAGCTACTTTTCTAAGATTGATTTGAGGTCAGGCTATCATCAATTGAAGGTTAAAGATGAAGATGTATACAAGACTGCATTTAGGACTCGTTATGGTCATTACGAGTTCCTGGTGATGCCTTTTGGGTTCACTAATGCACCTGCCGCATTCATGGATCTCATGAATCGCGTCTGCAAGCCTTACTTGGACAAATTTGTTATCGTCTTCATCGACGACATTCTCATTTACTCTAAAAGCCAAGCTGACCATGAGAAACATCTCCGTTGCATTCTTAAGCTACTTCAACAAGAAAACCTCTATGCCAAGTTTTCAAAGTGTGAATTTTGGCTTCGAGAAGTCCAATTCCTTGGACATGTTGTTAGTGAGCGTGGTATCCAAGTAGATCCCGCTAAAGTTGAAGCTGTCATGAATTGGCAAGAGCCTAAGACGCCTACGGAGATTCGCAACTTTCTAGGACTGGTAGGATACTATAGGCGATTTATTGAAAACTTCACAAGAATTGCAGCACCCCTAACTCTACTCACCGGCAAGAATAATAAGTTTGACTGGGGGCCTAAGCAGCAAGAATCATTCGATATTCTGAAGCAGAAGTTGAGCAACGCTCCTGTATTGACGTTGCCTGATGGAATTGATGAATTTGTAGTATATTGTGATGCATCACACACCGGTATGGGATGTGTGCTTATGCAGAAGGGCAAAGTCATTACCTATGCTTCACGACTGTTAAAGGTGCACGAGAAGACTTACACCACCCATGACTTGGAGTTGGGTGCCGTTGTATTTGCACTAAAACTATGGAGGCATTATTTGTATGGAACCAAGTGTGTGATCTATTATGATCACAAGATCCTTCAACATTTGTTCAATCAGAAGGATTTAAACATGAGACAACGACGATGGATGGAAACTTTGAATGATTATGACTGTGAGATAAGATACCATCCTGGCAAGGCAAATGTGGTTGCCGATGCCTTAAGTAGAACGGAAAGAGTGAAGCCTATAAGAATCAATGCCAAGAGCATTGAAATAAAGAATAGTTTGAATGAAAAGTTGTTAGCAGCGCAGAAGGAAGCTGTGCTAGAAGCTAACTATCCTGATGAGAAGCTAGGAGTAACTGAAGAGCAGTTATCCTATGGCAAGGACGGAATCCTGAGATTAAATGGACGAATTTGGGTTCCAGTTTATGGAGGACTTCGGGATGTTATCCTCCAGGAAGCCCACAGTTCCAAATAATCCGTTCATCTTGGAGCTGATAAGATGTATCAGGATCTAAAGGCAAACTATTGGTGGATAGGCTTAAAAAAGTCTATAGCTGCCTATGTAGCTAAATGTTTGACGTGCGCGTAAGTCAAGGCTGAACACCAAAAGCCGTCAGGTTTGCTACAACAACCTGAACTTCCCACATGGAAGTGGGAAATGGTGACAATGGATTTCATCACCAAGTTGCCAAAGACAAAGAAAGGAAATGATACGATATGGGTAATAGTAGATAGACTGACTAAGCTATCACATTTCCTACCCATTAAGGAGACTTATAGCTCCGAAATGTTAGCCCAATTGTACGTAGATAAGATTGTATCTTTGCATGGTGTACCAGTGTCAATAATCTCTGACAGAGATACCAGATACACATCACATTTTTGGAAAAGTTTCCAACAATCTTTGGGCACGCGCTTAAATTTTAGTACGGCTTACCATCCACAGACAGATGGGCAAAGTGAGCGTACAATCCAAACTTTGGAAGACATGCTTCGTGCATGTGTGATTGATTTAGGTGGTAGTTGGGATAACCACCTGCCATTGATCGAGTTCTCCTATAACAATAGCCATCATACAAGCATTAAGGCTACGCCTTTTGAGGCATTATATGGTAGGAAATGCAGAACGCCTATTTGTTGGGCAGAAGTATGGGAAACTCAACTATTAGGACCTGACATAGTCTTTGAAACGACAGAAAAGATTGTCTAGATTCGCGACCGCCTGAAAGCTGCCAGGGATAGGCAGAAAAGTTATGCTAATAAAAGAGGAAAACCTCTAAAGTTTGAGGTTGGCGATAAAGTTTTGCTTAAGGTATCACCTTGGAAGGGGGTGATGCGATTTTGTAAGAAAGGTAAGTTAAGCCCAAGGTATATAGCACCATTCGAGATTATCGAATGTGTTGGGTCAGTAGTTTATAAGTTGAACTTGCCTGAAGAGCTCAGTGGTATTCACAATGTATTCCACATCTGCAATCTGAAGAAATGTCTAGCAGATGAATCGCTAATCATACCACATACAGATGTGCACATAGATGAGAGCTTGAAATTTGTGGAAAGGCCTTTGTCGATTGAGGATCGATGGGTTAAAAAGCTTCGAAGGAAGCATGTACCTATCGTAAAGGTTAAATGGGATGCCTGCAGAGGTCCCGAGTATACATGGGAGGTAGAGTCTACCATGAAAGAAAAGTACCCTCAATTGTTCCAGTAAATCTCGAGGTCGAGATTTCTTTTAAAGGGGTAAGGATGTAACACCTCGTAAAATCATACCCAATAGAATAAAGACACGTGTCATGTAAGATAAACGTGTCAGGAACCCGGGTCAAATTAGAAGATGTATGGTAGGATTTAAAGAGTGTCGACATGTTAATAAACACCTCTGAGCGACCTAATTATAAATCCCAAGACCATAAATTATAATAAACGTCTGATGTACTAAACCGGTTATTCCTATAATAAATAAATTCAGATTATAAAAGAATTTGGATATTTAGATAATGTTACAACAAAGTTCGTACCAAAATTCTTGTTAAGAAGGATTCAAATTTTGAAACACATGGCAAGACTCTTCCATAAGAATCCAAGGATGTGTAAGTGCATGGTAACATGTCAAAAGCATGCAAAGCCTGGTCCCATGGTCCCTACACTGAAAAGAGAGCAGGTGATTCGGAAACTCCAAAGTTGCATGGCCAAAGCTTGGAAGTTTGCAAGTTTTTGTCCTCTGATGAACGGATACGGACCGCAAAGAGACCACCTTACGGTCCGTAAGGTGGCGGAGCTGAACAAAGGTAATAAATAAAAAACGGATACGGACCGCAAAGCAAAAGGCTTACGGTCCGCAAGGTTGTAACTGGACATCTCAAATCAAGGTCGGATACGGACCGCAAGGACTTGGATTTACGGTCCGTAAGAAGTGCTTACGGTCCGCAAGGAGTTATGCTTACGGTCCGTAAGACCGTCGCTGGCAGCAGAAAATGGACAGTTGCATGTTCAACCTGTTGCACCGGCTTACATGAGTGGTTTTCGAATTCAGGGGCTTGGCAACTGGTTTTGGCATTATAGGGACACATGGATACATCAGAGTTCAGTCCTAGACTATTGTGGCAAGATCTTATGACTTGTTCTTGAGTATATAAAGAGTTGAAGTTGCAACAAAGGGGACTTGCTCATTCAAACTCACTTCAAGGACTTCTCTAGAGCTCCTCTGATCAGCAACAAGTTTCCTTAGGCTACCTAATCATACTTAGGACATTTGTAAGTGTCCTTAACTTCCTGATTTCAGTTTTAATTAGCTTAATGACTATAAGTCAAACCTATCGTAATTAAGGTTTGACTTCGAGATTAATCAATAATTGTCCAGTCAAATCTCGAATTAAAAATACCTATGAGTTGGTAATTATGTGGGTAATAAACCCTTAAAAGGGTACTCTCTGATTCCCACTCTAACTAGGTCAATTGTCGGGTCAAACTTGATATTAAAAAGTCAACAGAAAGCTTAATATCAAATTAATGCATAATTAGCAATGTAGAAGCTATGCAACCTGTTTTATCATTAATATAACTTGGTAATTAATGTAAGAACATGTCTAAACATGTTCAACCCGACAATTTTCAGTTTAGGCCCGGTTCGGAACCGAAAGTCGCATAATTTGACTTTTGCTTTGACTTTCAGTTCTGACCCGATTAAGCATGTTTTAGAAATGCCTTAGAGCCTTATTTGGACCAGGTTTCATGTTAGTATAACTCTATGTGATTATACAACTTGGTTCATTAGTTACCCGATTCATATGCATGTTTCCGTTAAATGCTTAAATGTTGACTATTATGCCCATATGACCTTAAAATGTGATTTTTGAAAATGTAAAAGAATAGAAACCTTAGTTACTGATTATTAGACTTGTCCCTAAAATTTGACATCAGTTTGAGGTCTAGATTAAGAGTTATCCTCAATAGCGTAATTAGTATATAACCTAGTTTAACCCACTTTTTGATATCAAAATTTTTACCCACTGATGTAATATAATATTTTGGGATTTTTAAATATTTTTAATAAATTTTAGGTTGAGCATAACATAGGGTTGTAGCTTTAATTCGGTTATTGCTGATTTTACCCCTTTTGGGCTATAAAATGAGTTTTACAAATATTTTTGACCCCAAACCTTTTGCTACTGATTTTATATGATAAATAAATTATTTTAAACCTTCTGGATGAATAAAAATATTAGCTTTCTATATAGAACCCGGAAATGGCTCTAAATCGTCTTTTTAAGCATTTTTAACGCATAGTATGCATCAAAACTATTTTAAACATATAAGGTTGGATGCCTACTGATATTTTAAGTAAATTATTATATTATAATAGTGAGTAAAAGTTTTAAACTCAGATTTCCAGTTTTGACCTTTTAAGCCTAAGTGAAATTACCAAAATGCCCCTAAGGTGCATAGTTTGGTTTTAAATGATAAATTTCACATATATGTAATGAAATACTTTTATAACTTATTAAATTAAGTATTTTTACTGATTATATCAGACCCGAAACTCAGATTTATATTTAAACTCTTTTATAACCCTTAAAATGACCAAAATGCCCTTACAGGGCATAATTTGAGTTTAAATTCATTTGGAGCATAATAGAAGATATCTTACTGATGTCACAACATATTTAAAGCATATTAACTTAGGAAACTTGTATATGACTCATTTGGTTACTCGTTACGCACTTTTCGCGTTCGGATCGGCTTATGTGACTAGTTTGCATATATTAGCCAAAACGGGTCAAACCATATCGTTTTTGTCTCAAAATCCAGAATGTGTTTAAGTTACCCATATTAAACAAGTGTCCAAGATTGTCGGGTCAAAAACCACATTCTAAACCGGTCTTCGCTTTATCATGCGTTTGAACCGTGTCTTCCTTTTTAAAACTAACCGGTCTAAGTCTAGGCTTACTTAAAGACCCGTTAGGATTCTAATAGGTTATTAAAACCTTCGTTCCATATTAGGAGCCCAGTAAAAGCTGCGTGCACTTGCTGTATTTGATTTATACTTTGCTCAGGTAAATACTCTTAATTTATTTTCCCTATACGGGCTTGGGATACGGTATTATAATAATACCGCTTGGTCGGGTATGTAATCATTTAAATCGTATTGTGATTTGTGTATTTACATAACCTGTTTTATTCTGTATTATTTGGTGTATGGCCTTTGGGGGTTAAATGACCATGTCCCGGATATCCTTGGCATCATTCAAAGAAATGACCACGACCTAAGCACGGGGTGTAGGCGTACACCTGATAGATGCATTATGTAAAAACTGGTAATCCACTTAAAGGAAATAATCCTTGTGGGCATTATACCTGTGGCGTGTCAATTAATCTAGACCGGCCCTACAAACCGGCCCTAATGGACGACAAATAAGTAAAACTGTATACAAGATTATTTTTAATAATTGTCCCAAGTTATAAAAGATATTTTTGCCGAAGTGCATTCAAATCAATTTTTAAACTCTTTTCAAAATGAGTCAGTTAAGTTGTATTTACCAGTGTAAATTGATGTATTTTCCAAAAAGGCTAAGTGCAGGTACTATACGTAATAGGCTGGCTACTCCAGGCATCATTAATCAAGTCTCGCAAGCTCTAGATGTCAAAGTCTGCTGACCAGTTTTCCTTTTCTTTTGAACCGCCTGTGGATCTGTTTCAACTATTTGTGATACCTAATATTACAATTTTATTCGGTTGAAATAAATTTATCTTTTGCTTCCGCTGTGCATTTATATATTGTGTTGTTTGACTATGATGATATAAACTATGTCACGATACTCCCCACCGGGCCCACCGGTAATACATGGAAATATCGGGTTGTGACAAAACCAAAACAATTAAATCTTCATAAACGGTCGAAATTTGCAAGTTTTGAAAGTTAAAGTCAAAAATTGAACAATTTGTTAAACTTTCAAACTGTCGGACGGTAGTTGATTGAAAACTGGTCACCTGTGTATCATTTGTTTATGTTAACTATATTCCAAGCATGTGTTCTCATTACGTGTTTAGCTTTCCTGTATGTGCAGATGCGAACGTGATAGAAGACAAGCTTCGGAATGAAGACACGACGTGGAGGCACTCAAAAGATAAAGATGATCGAGTTGCCGCTGACCGCTCATCAACACCTCAAGGATCTAAGTGCTGAAAATGGAGTTTATTTTAAGGAGGAGTTTGTTAACACACTTCCTAAATGAAAGGGGGCGTTTGTTGATACACTTTCTACTTACGACACGTGGAGACTTTGAAGATCCTTCGACATAAAAGACAACATGGAAGATGAACCTTACGAGTAGCGTCTGTCGCAACCCCCGATCCCTTATCTGTCCCGGGAACGGGCGGACGCGAGCTCAGAGTTTTGGTGGTATCAGGTTTCGTTAATTTGGCAGTGGAAATTACATCAGGACCGTAGTTAGGAAATGTTTATCAGAGTAAAACCACCTCATTTGATATTAATAATCACATGGGCAAAACCCAAGTTTCTTATTACAATACATTTATAGGGACAAACCCTATTTTATTGAATTTAAAACATCGTTTATTAGGTAACTTTTATAGCCACATTTTTCCCAATCCTTCAGTGCTCTCCAGCTGGCTTTTTTACTAATTGGCTGTCACATTTTGTTACCTGAAACTCGTTTTAAAAACATTTGTCAGTCGAAAATACTGGTGAGTAAATCCCAGTTTAATCAAAAAACAGTTTATCAATTAAAACAGTATTGAGAGCGATCACATTGTTTATTTCTACACAATTACTCCATTTAGTACTGTCAATCCACTGACTTGTGGGTCATATTACACATTGGCTAACTCATTGTCCAATGGTAACGTACTGTCATCCCCGACTTACTACTCATAGTGTAGTAAATTTTGTATACAAAACCCCAACATACAGGCAGTAATAGAAGAACTACAAAGACTCAATCACCGCTTAATCGCATTGTAAAACATTTAAGGTTTTGTAAAAATATATAAAAGCATTTACAAAAAGAGGATAAACTCACATTGCTATCTTAGACTTCTCGTGAGGGTTTCCTGGATATAATCTATAATTTATACAAATGTACATAGGTTAGTACCATAACCCTTTGAAAATATTAATAATACCCTCCCCGAGACGACATTCCAACAACTACGTCGGGCAGAACCACGACAGTTGTTACGGAACCCTAAATCAATCGGGCAGCGTAACTATTATGAAACTGGGGTTATAATACTTACAACGGAGCATAACCTTGCTAATTAGGGGGTATAATACCCGCATATTATAAATCCATTACAGAAATTTAGATTGAGAATTGAGAAATGAACGAGTTCTGGTTGAACCCGATGGCCTTCTTATATAGTTGCTGATTCTAGTCCTCTCGCGGCCCGCGTAAAGGATAAGCCAAGCTTACGCGGCCCGCGTCAAACTCCAGTCAACGCATAGCTTAGCTGGGTCAGCATGTCGGTCCGCCACGATGTCGACACGTGTCAGCTTCTGGCGTCTCCGCGTTTGATGATCTCACACGGCCCGCGTAAACTAACCGGAACTCTTACGCGGCCCGTCTTAACTTATAATTTCACCGGAATCAAGTTCAAGCCTTGATACCGCCCGCGTAAAGGCTTGGGGTGGGTCCACGCGGCCCGCCTCAGCTTAATATTCAGATTTTATATTTTATTTCTAATACTATAACGTATTTCGGGCTCGGTTTTCACATACGGGGTATATTTAAAGCCATATTGGGACATTTTACAATATAATGGGGTGTCAGAAATATTATGAGGGTGTTGGTTTTACCGAGGGTTGTTACATTCTCCCCACCTTGTTTTTGATCTCGTCCTCGAGATCTACTGGAACAAATGTGGATATTTCTTTTGCATCTCTGATTCAAGCTCCCATGTGTACTCAGGTCCTCTTTTGGATTCCCATTTCACTTTGACCAGAACTAGTATCTTGTGCTTGAGATTCTTGACTTTCATGTCTTCAATCTGTAGAGGCCTTTCTACAAACTTGAGTTGTTCATTTACCTCTATATCCTTAAGAGGTACTATTAATGATTCATCAGCTAAACACTTTTTGAGATTAGATACATGAAACACATCATGTATTCCTGCCATTTCCTCTGGGAGTTGTAGCTGATAGGCTACAGGTCCTATTCTTCTAATAATCTCAAATGGTCCAATATACCTGGGACTTAGCTTTCCCCGTTTGATGAATCTTACTACTCCTTTCCAAGGAGAGACTTTCAACAATACTTTATCTCCTACTTGAAATTTCAATGGTTTGTGTCGGTTATCAGCATAGCTCTTTTGTCGATCACGTGCTGCTTTCAGTCGTTCCTTGACTTGAATAATTTTGTCGGTTGTTTCTTGTACTATTTCAGGTCCGGATAGTTGCTTTTCCCCAATTTCCGCCCAACAGACTGGGGTTCGACACTTTCGTCCATAAAGTGTTTCGAATGGTGCAGCATTGATACTTGTGCGATAACTATTATTATAAGAAAATTCTATTAAAGGTAAGTGATCATCCCAATTACCTCCGAAATCATTTACACAAGCTCTAAGCATGTATTCCATTGTCTGAATTGTCCTTTCGCTTTGTCCATCCGTTTGAGGATGATAAGCTGTGCTCAACTTTAACTTAGTTCCCATTGCCTTTTGGAAACTTGACCAAAAATGAGAGGTAAATCGACTATCTCTATCAGAAACAATTGATAAAGGAACTCCATGTAAAGAAACAATTTCATTTACATATAGTTTAGCTAATTGTTCCATACTGAAAGTTTCTTTCATTGGTAGGAAATGAGCTGACTTGGTTAGTCTATCTACAATAACCCAGATTGTATCACTTCCTTTCTTTGTTTTGGGTAATTTAGTAATAAAATCCATTGTTATCAATTCCCACTTCCACACTGGCAATTCTAATTCCTGTAACAAACCTGAGGGTTTCTGGTGTTCAGCTTTAACTTGTGAACAAGTTAAACATTTAGAAACATACGCTGCTATGTCCTTTTTCATTCCTATCCACAAGAAATTTTTCCTTAAATCCTGGTACATTTTATCACTTCCTGGATGCATCGTATATTTAGACTTATGGGCTTCTTCTAGTATACGATGACGTAAGTTTCCTAATTTAGGTATCCACATTCTCTTTTTATGGAATCTCCAAATTCCATCTGTTCCTTGTTCCAATTCTTTTAGCATACATTTTAGCTTTTCAGTATCTTCCTTGATTACTGACTCTTGTGCTTCTCTTATTTGATCATTTAAATCTACTTGCATATTTAATTTAAGAGAACGTACCCTTTTTGGCTTTTCATGATATTTTCGGCTTAAAGCATCTGCCACTACATTTGCCTTTCCTTCATGATACTGGATATCACAATCACTAAGCATCTCCATCCAGCGTCTTTGTCTCATATTCAATTCTTTTTGTTTGAAAATATACCTTAAACTCTTATGATCTGTGAATATGGTAAACTTATTACCATAAAGGTAATGTCTCCAAATCTTAAGAGCAAAAATTATAGCTCCTAATTCTAGATCATGGGTTGAGTAATTCTCTTCATGATTCTTAAGTTGTCTAGATGCGTAGGCTATAACCTTTTGTCGTTGCATCAATACACATCCATAACCTAATTTAAAAGCATCACAATAGACTACAAAGTCTTCAGCTCCTTCTGGTAATGCTAATATGGGTGTATGGGTTAATCTTTGCTTAAGAATTCTAAAGGCTTCTTCTTGTCTTAATCCCCATTCAAACTTAACAGATTTACAGGTTAACTTGGTTAAGGGAATGGCTATTCTAGAAAAATCTTGAATAAATCTTCTATAATAACCGACCAATCCTAAGAAACTTCTAACCTCGGTTGGTGACTTAGGGGTTTTCCATTTAGTAATTGTCTTGATTTTTGTTAGATCTACATGAATTCCTTCATGATTAACTAAATGTCCAAGGAATTGTACCTGTTCTAACCAAAATTCGCACTTTGAAAATTTAGCATAAAGCTTTTCCTTTCTTAATAAACTTAAAAGTGCGTGCAAATGCTTTGCATGGTCTTCTTTATTCTTAGAATAAATTAGAATATCATCTATGAAAATAATTATGAATTTATCCAAATATGGCTTACATATTCGGTTCATCATGTCCATAAATGCAGCTGGGGTATTGGTTAAACCAAATGGAATGACAGTAAATTCATAATGGCCATACCTTGTTCTGAATGCGGTCTTAGGAATGTCCTCTTCCTGTACCTTTAATTGATGATATCCTGACCTTAAATCGATTTTAGAGAAAAATCGAGCTCCTTGTAGTTGATCAAACAGATCATCGATTCTCGGTAATGGATACCGATTCTTAATCGTAACCTTGTTTAATTCACGGTAGTTAATGCACATACGCATTGATCCGTCTTTCTTTTTAACAAACAGTATTGGCACTCCCCATGGCGACGAACTTGGCTGTATGAATCCTTTCTCCAATAATTCATCTAATTCTTTCTTTAATTCTTGCATTTCTGCAGGTGCCAAACGGTAAGGTGCTTTGGCAATCGGTGTTGTTCCTGGTATTAGATGAATTCTGAATTCAACTTCTCTGTCTGGAGGTTGCCCTGGTAATTCTTCTGAAAATACATCTGAAAACTGAGATACTATTGGAATATCTTTTAAATCCTTTCCTTTAGTGTTAGTGATTATGGAAATCAAATACACTATAGAACCTTTTCGTATATAACTTGCAGTTTTCATCACATAGATAAATTTAGTGGACCTAGAAGGTTTATCTCCTTTAATTGTGATCGTTTTACCTTTTTGTGAATTTACTTGAATTGACTTTTGATCACATAAAATGCTGGCTTTATTGGCTATTAACTAATCCATTCCAAAAACAACATCAAATCCTGCCAGATTCATGGGATAAAGATTTGCAATAAACTTCTAATTTAAAATTTCTATGCTTGCTCCCTGCAAGATTTCAGAAATCCTAATGGTTTCTCCATTGGCTGTCTCTACTATGCATTCTTGTGGTAGTTTAGTTAATGACTGATTTAGAAATTTGCAAAATGATGTATTAATAAAACTTTGGTTTGCACCAGAGTCAAATAATACTTTAGGAAAGACATCATTAACTAAAAACGTACCAGCTATAACATCTGGAATCATTTTGGCTTCATCTGCAGTCAGAACAAATGCTCTAGCATTTTTAGTATTCTTGTTGTTTGTAGCTGGAGCTAATTTCGGACAGTTTGGCCTGATATGACCTTTTTCTCCACAATTGTAGCATAATCCATTACTGGATTTCTTCCTGCAATTTTCTTCCTTGTGTCCTGGCATCTTGCAATAATTGCAGAGAGTGGAGCATTTTCCCGAATGCTTTTTCTTGCAGACCTTG